>CAKNEX010000009.1:0-73615 GCA_930367185.1 Myathropa florea
TAATTCTAGGCCTACTAGTTTCCGAGAAAATGAAAATAAACCAAATTATGCCATACTTTTAGCTGAAAATATGTAAAAATATGTATGTTATTGTGCGATGCACATATTTTTTCTCAAAAACGGTAAGTCTGGCGTGGTTTTGACCATAACAAGATTTGTAGAGGCATTCATTACGAACATTTTAAACCAAAAATCTTAATTCTAGGCCTACTAGTTTCCGAGAAAATGAAAATAAACCAAATTATGCCATACTTTTAGCTGAAAATATGTATGTTATTGTGCGATGCACATATTTTTTCTCAAAAACGGTAAGTCTGGCGTGGTTTTGACCACAACAAGATTTGTAGAGGCATTCATTACGAACATTTTAAACCAAAAATCTTAATTCTAGGCCTACTAGTTTCCGAGAAAATGAAAATAAACCAAATTATGCCATACTTTTAGCTGAAAATATGTATGTTATTGTAATATGTAAAAATATATATGTTATTGTGCGATGCACATATTTTTTCTCAAAAACGGTAAGTCTGGCGTGGTTTTGACCATAACAAGATTTGTAGAGGCATTCATTACGAACATTTTAAACCAAAAATCTTAATTCTAGGCCTACTAGTTTCCGAGAAAATGAAAATAAACCAAATTATGCCATACTTTTAGCTGAAAATATGTAAAAATATGTATGTTATTGTGCGATGCACATATTTTTTCTCAAAAACGGTAAGTCTGGCGTGGTTTTGACCATAACAAGATTTGTAGAGGCATTCATTACGAACATTTTAAACCAAAAATCTTAATTCTAGGCCTACTAGTTTCCGAGAAAATGAAAATAAACCAAATTATGCCATACTTTTAGCTGAAAATATGTAAAAATATGTATGTTATTGTGCGATGCACATATTTTTTCTCAAAAACGGTATGTCTGGCGTGGTTTTGACCATAACAAGATTTGTAGAGGCATTCATTACGAACATTTTAAACCAAAAATCTTAATTCTAGGCCTACTAGTTTCCGAGAAAATGAAAATAAACCAAATTATGCCATACTTTTAGCTGAAAATATGTATGTTATTGTAATATGTAAAAATATGTATGTTATTGTGCGATGCACATATTTTTTCTCAAAAACGGTAAGTCTGGCATGGTTTTGGCCATAACAAGATTTGTAGAGGCATTCATTACGAACATTTTAAACCAAAAATCTTAATTCTAGGCCTACTAGTTTCCGAGAAAATGAAAATAAACCAAATTATGCCATACTTTTAGCTGAAAATATGTATGTTATTGTGCGATGCACATATTTTTTCTCAAAAACGGTAAGTCTGGCGTGATTTTGACCATAACAAGATTTGTAGAGGCATTCATTACGAACATTTTAAACCAAAAATCTTAATTCTAGGCCTACTAGTTTCCGAGAAAATGAAAATAAACCAAATTATGCCATACTTTTAGCTGAAAATATGTATGTTATTGTGCGATGCACATATTTTTTCTCAAAAACGGTAAGTCTGGCGTGGTTTTGACCATAACAAGATTTGTAGAGGCATTCATTACGAACATTTTAAACCAAAAATCTTAATTCTAGGCCTACTAGTTTCCGAGAAAATGAAAATAAACCAAATTATGCCATACTTTTAGCTGAAAATATGTATGTTATTGTGCGATGCACATATTTTTTCTCAAAAACGGTAAGTCTGGCGTGGTTTTGACCATAACAAGATTTGTAGAGGCATTCATTACGAACATTTTAAACCAAAAATCTTAATTCTAGGCCTACTAGTTTCCGAGAAAATGAAAATAAACCAAATTATGCCATACTTTTAGCTGAAAATATGTAAAAATATGTATGTTATTGTGCGATGCACATATTTTTTCTCAAAAACGGTAAGTCTGGCGTGGTTTTGACCATAACAAGATTTGTAGAGGCATTCATTACGAACATTTTAAACCAAAAATCTTAATTCTAGGCCTACTAGTTTCCGAGAAAATGAAAATAAACCAAATTATGCCATACTTTTAGCTGAAAATATGTATGTTATTGTGCGATGCAAATATTTTTTCTCAAAAACGGTAAGTCTGGCGTGGTTTTGACCATAACAAGATTTGTAGAGGCATTCATTACGAACATTTTAAACCAAAAATCTTAATTCTAGGCCTACTAGTTTCCGAGAAAATGAAAATAAACCAAATTATGCCATACTTTTAGCTGAAAATATGTATGTTATTGTGCGATGCACATATTTTTTCTCAAATACGGTAAGCCTGGCGTGGTTTTGACCATAACAAGATTTGTAGAGGCATTCATTACGAACATTTTAGACCAAAAATCATAATTTTAGGCCTACTAGTTTCCGAGAAAATGAAAATAAACCAAATTATGCCATACTAATAGCTGAAAATTATGTATGTTATTGTGCGATGCACATATTTTTCTCAAAAACGGTAAGTCTGGCGTGGTTTTGACCCTAACAAGATTTGTAGAGGCATTCATTACGAACATTTTAAACCAAAAATCTTAATTCTAGGCCTACTAGTTTCCGAGAAAATGAAAAATAAACCAAATTATGCCATACTTTTAGCTGAAAATATGTATGTTATTGTGCGATGCACACATATTTTTTCTCAAAAACGGTAAGTCTGGCGTGGTTTTGACCATAACAAGATTTGTAGAGGCATTCATTACGAACATTTTAAACCAAAAATCTTAATTCTAGGCCTACTAGTTTCCGAGAAAATGAAAATAAACCAAATTATGCCATACTTTTAGCTGAAAATATGTAAAATGTTGTTATTGTGCGATGCACATATTTTTTCTCAAAAACGGTAAGTCTGGCGTGGTTTTGACCATAACAAGATTTGTAGAGGCATTCATTACGAACATTTTAAACCAAAAATCTTAATTCTAGGCCTACTAGTTTCCGAGAAAATGAAAATAAACCAAATTATGCCATACTTTTAGCTGAAAATATGTATGTTATTGTGCGATGCACATATTTTTTCTCAAAAACGGTAAGTCTGGCGTGGTTTTGACCATAACAAGATTTGTAGAGGCATTCATTACGAACATTTTAAACCAAAAATCTTAATTCTAGGCCTACTAGTTTCCGAGAAAATGAAAATAAACCAAATTATGCCATACTTTTAGCTGAAATATGTATGTTATTGTGCGATGCACATATTTTTTCTCAAAAACGGTAAGTCTGGCGTGGTTTTGACCATAACAAGATTTGTAGAGGCATTCATTACGAACATTTTAAACCAAAAATCTTAATTCTAGGCCTACTAGTTTCCGAGAAAATGAAAATAAACCAAATTATGCCATACTTTTAGCTGAAAATATGTATGTTATTGTGCGATGCACATATTTTTTCTCAAAAACGGTAAGTCTGGCGTGGTTTTGACCATAACAAGATTTGTAGAGGCATTCATTACGAACATTTTAAACCAAAAAATGCTCTAGGCCTACTAGTTCCGAGAAAATGAAAATAAACCAAATTATGCCATACTTTTAGCTGAAAATATGTAAAATATGTTAGTTATGTGCGATGCACATATTTTTTCTCAAAAACGGTAAGTCTGGCGTGGTTTTGACCATAACAAGATTTGTAGAGGCATTCATTACGAACATTTTAAACCAAAAATCTTAATTCTAGGCCTACTAGTTTCCGAGAAAATGAAAATAAACCAAATTATGCCATACTTTTAGCTGAAAATATGTATGTTATTGTGCGATGCACATATTTTTTCTCAAAAACGGTAAGTCTGGCGTGGTTTTGACCATAACAAGATTCCATAACAAGATTTGTAGAGGCATTCATTACGAACATTTTAAACCAAAAATCTTTATTCTAGGCCTACTAGTTTCCGAGAAAATGAAAATAAACCAAATTATGCCATACTTTTAGCTGAAAATATGTAAAAATATGTATGTTATTGTGCGATGCACATATTTTTTCTCAAAAACGGTAAGTCTGGCGTGGTTTTGACCATAACAAGATTTGTAGAGGCATTCATTACGAACATTTTAAACCAAAAATCTTAATTCTAGGCCTACTAGTTTCCGAGAAAATGAAAATAAACCAAATTATGCCATACTTTTAGCTGAAAATATGTATGTTATTGTGCGATGCACATATTTTTTCTCAAAAACGGTAAGTCTGGCGTGGTTTTGACCATAACAAGATTTGTAGAGGCATTCATTACGAACATTTTAAACCAAAAATCTTAATTCTAGGCCTACTAGTTTCCGAGAAAATGAAAATAAACCAAATTATGCCATACTTTTAGCTGAAAATATGTATGTTATTGTGCGATGCACATATTTTTTCTCAAAAACGGTAAGTCTGGCGTGGTTTTGACCATAACAAGATTTGTAGAGGCATTCATTACGAACATTTTAAACCAAAAATCTTAATTCTAGGCCTACTAGTTTCCGAGAAAATGAAAATAAACCAAATTATGCCATACTTTTAGCTGAAAATATGTATGTTATTGTGCGATGCACATATTTTTTCTCAAAAACGGTAAGTCTGGCGTGGTTTTGACCATAACAAGATTTGTAGAGGCATTCATTACGAACATTTTAAACCAAAAATCTTAATTCTAGGCCTACTAGTTTCCGAGAAAATGAAAATAAACCAAATTATGCCATACTTTTAGCTGAAAATATGTATGTTATTGTGCGATGCACATATTTTTTCTCAAAAACGGTAAGTCTGGCGTGGTTTTGACCATAACAAGATTTGTAGAGGCATTCATTACGAACATTTTAAACCAAAAATCTTAATTCTAGGCCTACTAGTTTCCGAGAAAATGAAAATAAACCAAATTATGCCATACTTTTAGCTGAAAATATGTATGTTATTGTGCGATGCACATATTTTTTCTCAAAAACGGTAAGTCTGGCGTGGTTTTGACCATAACAAGATTTGTAGAGGCATTCATTACGAACATTTTAAACCAAAAATCTTAATTCTAGGCCTACTAGTTTCCGAGAAAATGAAAATAAACCAAATTATGCCATACTTTTAGCTGAAAATATGTATGTTATTGTGCGATGCACATATTTTTTCTCAAAAACGGTAAGTCTGGCGTGGTTTTGACCATAACAAGATTTGTAGAGGCATTCATTACGAACATTTTAAACCAAAAATCTTTATTCTAGGCCTACTAGTTTCCGAGAAAATGAAAATAAACCAAATTATGCCATACTTTTAGCTGAAAATATGTATGTTATTGTGCGATGCACATATTTTTTCTCAAAAACGGTAAGTCTGGCGTGGTTTTGACCATAACAAGATTTGTAGAGGCATTCATTACGAACATTTTAAACCAAAAATCTTAATTCTAGGCCTACTAGTTTCCGAGAAAATGAAAATAAACCAAATTATGCCATACTTTTAGCTGAAAATATGTAAAAATATGTATGTTATTGTGCGATGCACATATTTTTTCTCAAAAACGGTAAGTCTGGCGTGGTTTTGACCATAACAAGATTTGTAGAGGCATTCATTACGAACATTTTAAACCAAAAATCTTAATTCTAGGCCTACTAGTTTCCGAGAAAATGAAAATAAACCAAATTATGCCATACTTTTAGCTGAAAATATGTAAAAATATGTATGTTATTGTGCGATGCACATATTTTTTCTCAAAAACGGTAAGTCTGGCGTGGTTTTGACCATAACAAGATTTGTAGAGGCATTCATTACGAACATTTTAAACCAAAAATCTTAATTCTAGGCCTACTAGTTTCCGAGAAAATGAAAATAAACCAAATTATGCCATACTTTTAGCTGAAAATATGTATGTTATTGTGCGATGCACATATTTTTTCTCAAAAACGGTAAGTCTGGCGTGGTTTTGACCATAACAAGATTTGTAGAGGCATTCATTACGAACATTTTAAACCAAAAATCTTAATTCTAGGCCTACTAGTTTCCGAGAAAATGAAAATAAACCAAATTATGCCATACTTTTAGCTGAAAATATGTAAAAATATGTATGTTATGTAAAAATATGTATGTTATTGTGCGATGCACATATTTTTTCTCAAAAACGGTAAGTCTGGCGTGGTTTTGACCATAACAAGATTTGTAGAGGCATTCATTACAAACATTTTAAACCAAAAATCTTAATTCTAGGCCTACTAGTTTCCGAGAAAATGAAAATAAACCAAATTATGCCATACTTTTAGCTGAAAATATGTATGTTATTGTGCGATGCACATATTTTTTCTCAAAAACGGTAAGTCTGGCGTGGTTTTGACCATAACAAGATTTGTAGAGGCATTCATTACGAACATTTTAAACCAAAAATCTTAATTCTAGGCCTACTAGTTTCCGAGAAAATGAAAATAAACCAAATTATGCCATACTTTTAGCTGAAAATATGTATGTTATTGTGCGATGCACATATTTTTTCTCAAAAACGGTAAGTCTGGCGTGGTTTTGACCATAACAAGATTTGTAGAGGCATTCATTACGAACATTTTAAACCAAAAATCTTTATTCTAGGCCTACTAGTTTCCGAGAAAATGAAAATAAACCAAATTATGCCATACTTTTAGCTGAAAATATGTATGTTATTGTGCGATGCACATATTTTTTCTCAAAAACGGTAAGTCTGGCGTGGTTTTGACCATAACAAGATTTGTAGAGGCATTCATTACGAACATTTTAAACCAAAAATCTTAATTCTAGGCCTACTAGTTTCCGAGAAAATGAAAATAAACCAAATTATGCCATACTTTTAGCTGAAAATATGTATGTTATTGTGCGATGCACATATTTTTTCTCAAAAACGGTAAGTCTGGCGTGGTTTTGACCATAACAAGATTTGTAGAGGCATTCATTACGAACATTTTAAACCAAAAATCTTAATTCTAGGCCTACTAGTTTTCGAGAAAATGAAAATAAACCAAATTATGCCATACTTTTAGCTGAAAATATGTATGTTATTGTGCGATGCACATATTTTTTCTCAAAAACGGTAAGTCTGGCGTGGTTTTGACCATAACAAGATTTGTAGAGGCATTCATTACGAACATTTTAAACCAAAAATCTTAATTCTAGGCCTACTAGTTTCCGAGAAAATGAAAATAAACCAAATTATGCCATACTTTTAGCTGAAAATATGTATGTTATTGTGCGATGCACATATTTTTTCTCAAAAACGGTAAGTCTGGCGTGGTTTTGACCATAACAAGATTTGTAGAGGCATTCATTACGAACATTTTAAACCAAAAATCTTAATTCTAGGCCTACTAGTTTCCGAGAAAATGAAAATAAACCAAATTATGCCATACTTTTAGCTGAAAATATGTATGTTATTGTGCGATGCACATATTTTTTCTCAAAAACGGTAAGTCTGGCGTGGTTTTGACCATAACAAGATTTGTAGAGGCATTCATTACGAACATTTTAAACCAAAAATCTTAATTCTAGGCCTACTAGTTTCCGAGAAAATGAAAATAAACCAAATTATGCCATACTTTTAGCTGAAAATATGTATGTTATTGTGCGATGCACATATTTTTTCTCAAAAACGGTAAGTCTGGCGTGGTTTTGACCATAACAAGATTTGTAGAGGCATTCATTACGAACATTTTAAACCAAAAATCTTAATTCTAGGCCTACTAGTTTCCGAGAAAATGAAAATAAACCAAATTATGCCATACTTTTAGCTGAAAATATGTAAAAATATGTATGTTATTGTGCGATGCACATATTTTTTCTCAAAAACGGTAAGTCTGGCGTGGTTTTGACCATAACAAGATTTGTAGAGGCATTCATTACGAACATTTTAAACCAAAAATCTTAATTCTAGGCCTACTAGTTTCCGAGAAAATGAAAATAAACCAAATTATGCCATACTTTTAGCTGAAAATATGTAAAAATATGTATGTTATTGTGCGATGCACATATTTTTTCTCAAAAACGGTAAGTCTGGCGTGGTTTTGACCATAACAAGATTTGTAGAGGCATTCATTACGAACATTTTAAACCAAAAATCTTAATTCTAGGCCTACTAGTTTCCGAGAAAATGAAAATAAACCAAATTATGCCATACTTTTAGCTGAAAATATGTATGTTATTGTGCGATGCACATATTTTTTCTCAAAAACGGTAAGTCTGGCGTGGTTTTGACCATAACAAGATTTGTAGAGGCATTCATTACGAACATTTTAAACCAAAAATCTTTATTCTAGGCCTACTAGTTTCCGAGAAAATGAAAATAAACCAAATTATGCCATACTTTTAGCTGAAAATATGTATGTTATTGTGCGATGCACATATTTTTTCTCAAAAACGGTAAGTCTGGCGTGGTTTTGACCATAACAAGATTTGTAGAGGCATTCATTACGAACATTTTAAACCAAAAATCTTTATTCTAGGCCTACTAGTTTCCGAGAAAATGAAAATAAACCAAATTATGCCATACTTTTAGCTGAAAATATGTAAAAATATGTATGTTATTGTGCGATGCACATATTTTTTCTCAAAAACGGTAAGTCTGGCGTGGTTTTGACCATAACAAGATTTGTAGAGGCATTCATTACGAACATTTTAAACCAAAAATCTTAATTCTAGGCCTACTAGTTTCCGAGAAAATGAAAATAAACCAAATTATGCCATACTTTTAGCTGAAAATATGTATGTTATTGTGCGATGCACATATTTTTTCTCTAAAACGGTAAGTCTGGCGTGGTTTTGACCATAACAAGATTTGTAGAGGCATTCATTACGAACATTTTAAACCAAAAATCTTAATTCTAGGCCTACTAGTTTCCGAGAAAATGAAAATAAACCAAATTATGCCATACTTTTAGCTGAAAATATGTATGTTATTGTGCGATGCACATATTTTTTCTCAAAAACGGTAAGTCTGGCGTGGTTTTGACCATAACAAGATTTGTAGAGGCATTCATTACGAACATTTTAAACCAAAAATCTTAATTCTAGGCCTACTAGTTTCCGAGAAAATGAAAATAAACCAAATTATGCCATACTTTTAGCTGAAAATATGTATGTTATTGTGCGATGCACATATTTTTTCTCAAAAACGGTAAGTCTGGCGTGGTTTTGACCATAACAAGATTTGTAGAGGCATTCATTACGAACATTTTAAACCAAAAATCTTAATTCTAGGCCTACTAGTTTCCGAGAAAATGAAAATAAACCAAATTATGCCATACTTTTAGCTGAAAATATGTATGTTATTGTGCGATGCACATATTTTTTCTCAAAAACGGTAAGTCTGGCGTGGTTTTGACCATAACAAGATTTGTAGAGGCATTCATTACGAACATTTTAAACCAAAAATCTTAATTCTAGGCCTACTAGTTTCCGAGAAAATGAAAATAAACCAAATTATGCCATACTTTTAGCTGAAAATATGTATGTTATTGTGCGATTCACATATTTTTTCTCAAAAACGGTAAGTCTGGCGTGGTTTTGACCATAACAAGATTTGTAGAGGCATTCATTACGAACATTTTAAACCAAAAATCTTAATTCTAGGCCTACTAGTTTCCGAGAAAATGAAAATAAACCAAATTATGCCATACTTTTAGCTGAAAATATGTATGTTATTGTGCGATGCACATATTTTTTCTCAAAAACGGTAAGTCTGGCGTGGTTTTGACCATAACAAGATTTGTAGAGGCATTCATTACGAACATTTTAAACCAAAAATCTTAATTCTAGGCCTACTAGTTTCCGAGAAAATGAAAATAAACCAAATTATGCCATACTTTTAGCTGAAAATATGTATGTTATTGTGCGATGCACATATTTTTTCTCAAAAACGGTAAGTCTGGCGTGGTTTTGACCATAACAAGATTTGTAGAGGCATTCATTACGAACATTTTAAACCAAAAATCTTAATTCTAGGCCTACTAGTTTCCGAGAAAATGAAAATAAACCAAATTATGCCATACTTTTAGCTGAAAATATGTAAAAATATGTATGTTATTGTGCGATGCACATATTTTTTCTCAAAAACGGTAAGTCTGGCGTGGTTTTGACCATAACAAGATTTGTAGAGGCATTCATTACGAACATTTTAAACCAAAAATCTTAATTCTAGGCCTACTAGTTTCCGAGAAAATGAAAATAAACCAAATTATGCCATACTTTTAGCTGAAAATATGTATGTTATTGTGCGATGCACATATTTTTTCTCAAAAACGGTAAGTCTGGCGTGGTTTTGACCATAACAAGATTTGTACAGGCATTCATTACGAACATTTTAAACCAAAAATCTTAATTCTAGGCCTACTAGTTTTCGAGAAAATGAAAATAAACCAAATTATGCCATACTTTTAGCTGAAAATATGTATGTTATTGTGCGATGCACATATTTTTTCTCAAAAACGGTAAGTCTGGCGTGGTTTTGACCATAACAAGATTTGTAGAGGCATTCATTACGAACATTTTAAACCAAAAATCTTAATTCTAGGCCTACTAGTTTCCGAGAAAATGAAAATAAACCAAATTATGCCATACTTTTAGCTGAAAATATGTAAAAATATGTATGTTATTGTGCGATGCACATATTTTTTCTCAAAAACGCTAAGTCTGGCGTGGTTTTGACCATAACAAGATTTGGAGAGGCATTCATTACGAACATTTTAAACCAAAAATCTTTATTCTAGGCCTACTAGTTTCCGAGAAAATGAAAATAAACCAAATTATGCCATACTTTTAGCTGAAAATATGTAAAAATATGTATGTTATTGTGCGATGCACATATTTTTTCTCAAAAACGGTAAGTCTGGCGTGGTTTTGACCATAACAAGATTTGTAGAGGCATTCATTACGAACATTTTAAACCAAAAATC
The DNA here is from genome assembly GCA_930367185.1 of Myathropa florea. Lineage (NCBI taxonomy): Eukaryota > Metazoa > Arthropoda > Insecta > Diptera > Syrphidae > Myathropa > Myathropa florea. The sequence goes on from CAKNEX010000009.1 coordinate 10,840, forward strand.
TTAATTCTAGGCCTACTAGTTTCCGAGAAAATGAAAATAAACCAAATTATGCCATACTTTTAGCTGAAAATATGTATGTTATTGTGCGATGCACATATTTTTTCTCAAAAACGGTAAGTCTGGCGTGGTTTTGACCATAACAAGATTTGTAGAGGCATTCATTACGAACATTTTAAACCAAAAATCTTTATTCTAGGCCTACTAGTTTCCGAGAAAATGAAAATAAACCAAATTATGCCATACTTTTAGCTGAAAATATGTAAAAATATGTATGTTATTGTGCGATGCACATATTTTTTCTCAAAAACGGTAAGTCTGGCGTGGTTTTGACCATAACAAGATTTGTAGAGGCATTCATTACGAACATTTTAAACCAAAAATCTTAATTCTAGGCCTACTAGTTTCCGAGAAAATGAAAATAAACCAAATTATGCCATACTTTTAGCTGAAAATATGTATGTTATTGTGCGATGCACATATTTTTTCTCAAAAACGGTAAGTCTGGCGTGGTTTTGACCATAACAAGATTTGTAGAGGCATTCATTACGAACATTTTAAACCAAAAATCTTAATTCTAGGCCTACTAGTTTCCGAGAAAATGAAAATAAACCAAATTATGCCATACTTTTAGCTGAAAATATGTATGTTATTGTGCGATGCACATATTTTTTCTCAAAAACGGTAAGTCTGGCGTGGTTTTGACCATAACAAGATTTGTAGAGGCATTCATTACGAACATTTTAAACCAAAAATCTTAATTCTAGGCCTACTAGTTTCCGAGAAAATGAAAATAAACCAAATTATGCCATACTTTTAGCTGAAAATATGTATGTTATTGTGCGATGCACATATTTTTTCTCAAAAACGGTAAGTCTGGCGTGGTTTTGACCATAACAAGATTTGTAGAGGCATTCATTACGAACATTTTAAACCAAAAATCTTAATTCTAGGCCTACTAGTTTCCGAGAAAATGAAAATAAACCAAATTATGCCATACTTTTAGCTGAAAATATGTATGTTATTGTGCGATGCACATATTTTTTCTCAAAAACGGTAAGTCTGGCGTGGTTTTGACCATAACAAGATTTGTAGAGGCATTCATTACGAACATTTTAAACCAAAAATCTTAATTCTAGGCCTACTAGTTTCCGAGAAAATGAAAATAAACCAAATTATGCCATACTTTTAGCTGAAAATATGTATGTTATTGTGCGATGCACATATTTTTTCTCAAAAACGGTAAGTCTGGCGTGGTTTTGACCATAACAAGATTTGTAGAGGCATTCATTACGAACATTTTAAACCAAAAATCTTAATTCTAGGCCTACTAGTTTCCGAGAAAATGAAAATAAACCAAATTATGCCATACTTTTAGCTGAAAATATGTATGTTATTGTGCGATGCACATATTTTTTCTCAAAAACGGTAAGTCTGGCGTGGTTTTGACCATAACAAGATTTGTAGAGGCATTCATTACGAACATTTTAAACTAAAAATCTTAATTCTAGGCCTACTAGTTTCCGAGAAAATGAAAATAAACCAAATTATGCCATACTTTTAGCTGAAAATATGTATGTTATTGTGCGATGCACATATTTTTTCTCAAAAACGGTAAGTCTGGCGTGGTTTTGACCATAACAAGATTTGTAGAGGCATTCATTACGAACATTTTAAACCAAAAATCTTAATTCTAGGCCTACTAGTTTCCGAGAAAATGAAAATAAACCAAATTATGCCATACTTTTAGCTGAAAATATGTATGTTATTGTGCGATGCACATATTTTTTCTCAAAAACGGTAAGTCTGGCGTGGTTTTGACCATAACAAGATTTGTAGAGGCATTCATTACGAACATTTTAAACCAAAAATCTTAATTCTAGGCCTACTAGTTTCCGAGAAAATGAAAATAAACCAAATTATGCCATACTTTTAGCTGAAAATATGTATGTTATTGTGCGATGCACATATTTTTTCTCAAAAACGGTAAGTCTGGCGTGGTTTTGACCATAACAAGATTTGTAGAGGCATTCATTACGAACATTTTAAACCAAAAATCTTAATTCTAGGCCTACTAGTTTCCGAGAAAATGAAAATAAACCAAATTATGCCATACTTTTAGCTGAAAATATGTATGTTATTGTGCGATGCACATATTTTTTCTCAAAAACGGTAAGTCTGGCGTGGTTTTGACCATAACAAGATTTGTAGAGGCATTCATTACGAACATTTTAAACCAAAAATCTTAATTCTAGGCCTACTAGTTTCCGAGAAAATGAAAATAAACCAAATTATGCCATACTTTTAGCTGAAAATATGTATGTTATTGTGCGATGCACATATTTTTTCTCAAAAACGGTAAGTCTGGCGTGGTTTTGACCATAACAAGATTTGTAGAGGCATTCATTACGAACATTTTAAACCAAAAATCTTAATTCTAGGCCTACTAGTTTCCGAGAAAATGAAAATAAACCAAATTATGCCATACTTTTAGCTGAAAATATGTATGTTATTGTGCGATGCACATATTTTTTCTCAAAAACGGTAAGTCTGGCGTGGTTTTGACCATAACAAGATTTGTAGAGGCATTCATTACGAACATTTTAAACCAAAAATCTTAATTCTAGGCCTACTAGTTTCCGAGAAAATGAAAATAAACCAAATTATGCCATACTTTTAGCTGAAAATATGTATGTTATTGTGCGATGCACATATTTTTTCTCAAAAACGGTAAGTCTGGCGTGGTTTTGACCATAACAAGATTTGTAGAGGCATTCATTACGAACATTTTAAACCAAAAATCTTAATTCTAGGCCTACTAGTTTCCGAGAAAATGAAAATAAACCAAATTATGCCATACTTTTAGCTGAAAATATGTATGTTATTGTGCGATGCACATATTTTTTCTCAAAAACGGTAAGTCTGGCGTGGTTTTGACCATAACAAGATTTGTAGAGGCATTCATTACGAACATTTTAAACCAAAAATCTTAATTCTAGGCCTACTAGTTTCCGAGAAAATGAAAATAAACCAAATTATGCCATACTTTTAGCTGAAAATATGTATGTTATTGTGCGATGCACATATTTTTTCTCAAAAACGGTAAGTCTGGCGTGGTTTTGACCATAACAAGATTTGTAGAGGCATTCATTACGAACATTTTAAACTAAAAATCTTAATTCTAGGCCTACTAGTTTCCGAGAAAATGAAAATAAACCAAATTATGCCATACTTTTAGCTGAAAATATGTATGTTATTGTGCGATGCACATATTTTTTCTCAAAAACGGTAAGTCTGGCGTGGTTTTGACCATAACAAGATTTGTAGAGGCATTCATTACGAACATTTTAAACCAAAAATCTTAATTCTAGGCCTACTAGTTTCCGAGAAAATGAAAATAAACCAAATTATGCCATACTTTTAGCTGAAAATATGTATGTTATTGTGCGATGCACATATTTTTTCTCAAAAACGGTAAGTCTGGCGTGGTTTTGACCATAACAAGATTTGTAGAGGCATTCATTACGAACATTTTAAACCAAAAATCTTAATTCTAGGCCTACTAGTTTCCGAGAAAATGAAAATAAACCAAATTATGCCATACTTTTAGCTGAAAATATGTATGTTATTGTGCGATGCACATATTTTTTCTCAAAAACGGTAAGTCTGGCGTGGTTTTGACCATAACAAGATTTGTAGAGGCATTCATTACGAACATTTTAAACCAAAAATCTTAATTCTAGGCCTACTAGTTTCCGAGAAAATGAAAATAAACCAAATTATGCCATACTTTTAGCTGAAAATATGTATGTTATTGTGCGATGCACATATTTTTTCTCAAAAACGGTAAGTCTGGCGTGGTTTTGACCATAACAAGATTTGTAGAGGCATTCATTACGAACATTTTAAACCAAAAATCTTAATTCTAGGCCTACTAGTTTCCGAGAAAATGAAAATAAACCAAATTATGCCATACTTTTAGCTGAAAATATGTATGTTATTGTGCGATGCACATATTTTTTCTCAAAAACGGTAAGTCTGGCGTGGTTTTGACCATAACAAGATTTGTAGAGGCATTCATTACGAACATTTTAAACTAAAAATCTTAATTCTAGGCCTACTAGTTTCCGAGAAAATGAAAATAAACCAAATTATGCCATACTTTTAGCTGAAAATATGTAAAAATATGTATGTTATTGTGCGATGCACATATTTTTTCTCAAAAACGGTAAGTCTGGCGTGGTTTTGACCATAACAAGATTTGTAGAGGCATTCATTACGAACATTTTAAACCAAAAATCTTAATTCTAGGCCTACTAGTTTCCGAGAAAATGAAAATAAACCAAATTATGCCATACTTTTAGCTGAAAATATGTAAAAATATGTATGTTATTGTGCGATGCACATATTTTTTCTCAAAAACGGTAAGTCTGGCGTGGTTTTGACCATAACAAGATTTGGAGAGGCATTCATTACGAACATTTTAAACCAAAAATCTTTATTCTAGGCCTACTAGTTTCCGAGAAAATGAAAATAAACCAAATTATGCCATACTTTTAGCTGAAAATATGTATGTTATTGTGCGATGCACATATTTTTTCTCAAAAACGGTAAGTCTGGCGTGGTTTTGACCATAACAAGATTTGTAGAGGCATTCATTACGAACATTTTAAACCAAAAATCTTAATTCTAGGCCTACTAGTTTCCGAGAAAATGAAAATAAACCAAATTATGCCATACTTTTAGCTGAAAATATGTATGTTATTGTGCGATGCACATATTTTTTCTCAAAAACGGTAGGTCTGGCGTGGTTTTGACCATAACAAGATTTGTAGAGGCATTCATTACGAACATTTTAAACCAAAAATCTTTATTCTAGGCCTACTAGTTTCCGAGAAAATGAAAATAAACCAAATTATGCCATACTTTTAGCTGAAAATATGTATGTTATTGTGCGATGCACATATTTTTTCTCAAAAACGGTAAGTCTGGCGTGGTTTTGACCATAACAAGATTTATAGAGGCATTCATTACGAACATTTTAAACCAAAAATCTTAATTCTAGGCCTACTAGTTTCCGAGAAAATGAAAATAAACCAAATTATGCCATACTTTTAGCTGAAAATATGTATGTTATTGTGCGATGCACATATTTTTTCTCAAAAACGGTAAGTCTGGCGTGGTTTTGACCATAACAAGATTTGTAGAGGCATTCATTACGAACATTTTAAACCAAAAATCTTAATTCTAGGCCTACTAGTTTCCGAGAAAATGAAAATAAACCAAATTATGCCATACTTTTAGCTGAAAATATGTATGTTATTGTGCGATGCACATATTTTTTCTCAAAAACGGTAAGTCTGGCGTGGTTTTGACCATAACAAGATTTGTAGAGGCATTCATTACGAACATTTTAAACCAAAAATCTTTATTCTAGGCCTACTAGTTTCCGAGAAAATGAAAATAAACCAAATTATGCCATACTTTTAGCTGAAAATATGTAAAAATATGTATGTTATTGTGCGATGCACATATTTTTTCTCAAAAACGGTAAGTCTGGCGTGGTTTTGACCATAACAAGATTTGTAGAGGCATTCATTACGAACATTTTAAACCAAAAATCTTAATTCTAGGCCTACTAGTTTCCGAGAAAATGAAAATAAACCAAATTATGCCATACTTTTAGCTGAAAATATGTATGTTATTGTGCGATGCACATATTTTTTCTCAAAAACGGTAAGTCTGGCGTGGTTTTGACCATAACAAGATTTGTAGAGGCATTCATTACGAACATTTTAAACCAAAAATCTTAATTCTAGGCCTACTAGTTTCCGAGAAAATGAAAATAAACCAAATTATGCCATACTTTTAGCTGAAAATATGTATGTTATTGTGCGATGCACATATTTTTTCTCAAAAACGGTAAGTCTGGCGTGGTTTTGACCATAACAAGATTTGTAGAGGCATTCATTACGAACATTTTAAACCAAAAATCTTAATTCTAGGCCTACTAGTTTCCGAGAAAATGAAAATAAACCAAATTATGCCATACTTTTAGCTGAAAATATGTATGTTATTGTGCGATGCACATATTTTTTCTCAAAAACGGTAAGTCTGGCGTGGTTTTGACCATAACAAGATTTGTAGAGGCATTCATTACGAACATTTTAAACCAAAAATCTTAATTCTAGGCCTACTAGTTTCCGAGAAAATGAAAATAAACCAAATTATGCCATACTTTTAGCTGAAAATATGTATGTTATTGTGCGATGCACATATTTTTTCTCAAAAACGGTAAGTCTGGCGTGGTTTTGACCATAACAAGATTTGTAGAGGCATTCATTACGAACATTTTAAACCAAAAATCTTAATTCTAGGCCTACTAGTTTCCGAGAAAATGAAAATAAACCAAATTATGCCATACTTTTAGCTGAAAATATGTATGTTATTGTGCGATGCACATATTTTTTCTCAAAAACGGTAAGTCTGGCGTGGTTTTGACCATAACAAGATTTGTAGAGGCATTCATTACGAACATTTTAAACCAAAAATCTTAATTCTAGGCCTACTAGTTTCCGAGAAAATGAAAATAAACCAAATTATGCCATACTTTTAGCTGAAAATATGTATGTTATTGTGCGATGCACATATTTTTTCTCAAAAACGGTAAGTCTGGCGTGGTTTTGACCATAACAAGATTTGTAGAGGCATTCATTACGAACATTTTAAACCAAAAATCTTTATTCTAGGCCTACTAGTTTCCGAGAAAATGAAAATAAACCAAATTATGCCATACTTTTAGCTGAAAATATGTATGTTATTGTGCGATGCACATATTTTTTCTCAAAAACGGTAAGTCTGGCGTGGTTTTGACCATAACAAGATTTGTAGAGGCATTCATTACGAACATTTTAAACCAAAAATCTTAATTCTAGGCCTACTAGTTTCCGAGAAAATGAAAATAAACCAAATTATGCCATACTTTTAGCTGAAAATATGTATGTTATTGTGCGATGCACATATTTTTTCTCAAAAACGGTAAGTCTGGCGTGGTTTTGACCATAACAAGATTTGTAGAGGCATTCATTACGAACATTTTAAACCAAAAATCTTAATTCTAGGCCTACTAGTTTCCGAGAAAATGAAAATAAACCAAATTATGCCATACTTTTAGCTGAAAATATGTAAAAATATGTATGTTATTGTGCGATGCACATATTTTTTCTCAAAAACGGTAAGTCTGGCGTGGTTTTGACCATAACAAGATTTGTAGAGGCATTCATTACGAACATTTTAAACCAAAAATCTTAATTCTAGGCCTACTAGTTTCCGAGAAAATGAAAATAAACCAAATTATGCCATACTTTTAGCTGAAAATATGTATGTTATTGTGCGATGCACATATTTTTTCTCAAAAACGGTAAGTCTGGCGTGGTTTTGACCATAACAAGATTTGTAGAGGCATTCATTACGAACATTTTAAACCAAAAATCTTAATTCTAGGCCTACTAGTTTCCGAGAAAATGAAAATAAACCAAATTATGCCATACTTTTAGCTGAAAATATGTATGTTATTGTGCGATGCACATATTTTTTCTCAAAAACGGTAAGTCTGGCGTGGTTTTGACCATAACAAGATTTGTAGAGGCATTCATTACGAACATTTTAAACCAAAAATCTTAATTCTAGGCCTACTAGTTTCCGAGAAAATGAAAATAAACCAAATTATGCAATACTTTTAGCTGAAAATATGTAAAAATATGTATGTTATTGTGCGATGCACATATTTTTTCTCAAAAACGGTAAGTCTGGCGTGGTTTTGACCATAACAAGATTTGTAGAGGCATTCATTACGAACATTTTAAACCAAAAATCTTTATTCTAGGCCTACTAGTTTCCGAGAAAATGAAAATAAACCAAATTATGCCATACTTTTAGCTGAAAATATGTATGTTATTGTGCGATGCACATATTTTTTCTCAAAAACGGTAAGTCTGGCGTGGTTTTGACCATAACAAGATTTGTAGAGGCATTCATTACGAACATTTTAAACCAAAAATCTTTATTCTAGGCCTACTAGTTTCCGAGAAAATGAAAATAAACCAAATTATGCCATACTTTTAGCTGAAAATATGTATGTTATTGTGCGATGCACATATTTTTTCTCAAAAACGGTAAGTCTGGCGTGGTTTTGACCATAACAAGATTTGTAGAGGCATTCATTACGAACATTTTAAACCAAAAATCTTAATTCTAGGCCTACTAGTTTCCGAGAAAATGAAAATAAACCAAATTATGCCATACTTTTAGCTGAAAATATGTATGTTATTGTGCGATGCACATATTTTTTCTCAAAAACGGTAAGTCCGGCGTGGTTTTGACCATAACAAGATTTGTAGAGGCATTCATTACGAACATTTTAAACCAAAAATCTTAATTCTAGGCCTACTAGTTTCCGAGAAAATGAAAATAAACCAAATTATGCCATACTTTTAGCTGAAAATATGTAAAAATATGTATGTTATTGTGCGATGCACATATTTTTTCTCAAAAACGGTAAGTCTGGCGTGGTTTTGACCATAACAAGATTTGTAGAGGCATTCATTACGAACATTTTAAACCAAAAATCTTTATTCTAGGCCTACTAGTTTCCGAGAAAATGAAAATAAACCAAATTATGCCATACTTTTAGCTGAAAATATGTATGTTATTGTGCGATGCACATATTTTTTCTCAAAAACGGTAAGTCTGGCGTGGTTTTGACCATAACAAGATTTGTAGAGGCATTCATTACGAACATTTTAAACCAAAAATCTTTATTCTAGGCCTACTAGTTTCCGAGAAAATGAAAATAAACCAAATTATGCCATACTTTTAGCTGAAAATATGTATGTTATTGTGCGATGCACATATTTTTTCTCAAAAACGGTAAGTCTGGCGTGGTTTTGACCATAACAAGATTTGTAGAGGCATTCATTTCGAACATTTTAAACCAAAAATCTTAATTCTAGGCCTACTAGTTTCCGAGAAAATGAAAATAAACCAAATTATGCCATACTTTTAGCTGAAAATATGTATGTTATTGTGCGATGCACATATTTTTTCTCAAAAACGGTAAGTCTGGCGTGGTTTTGACCATAACAAGATTTGTAGAGGCATTCATTACGAACATTTTAAACCAAAAATCTTAATTCTAGGCCTACTAGTTTCCGAGAAAATGAAAATAAACCAAATTATGCCATACTTTTAGCTGAAAATATGTAAAAATATGTATGTTATTGTGCGATGCACATATTTTTTCTCAAAAACGGTAAGTCTGGCGTGGTTTTGACCATAACAAGATTTGTAGAGGCATTCATTACGAACATTTTAAACCAAAAATCTTAATTCTAGGCCTACTAGTTTCCGAGAAAATGAAAATAAACCAAATTATGCCATACTTTTAGCTGAAAATATGTATGTTATTGTGCGATGCACATATTTTTTCTCAAAAACGGTAAGTCTGGCGTGGTTTTGACCATAACAAGATTTGTAGAGGCATTCATTACGAACATTTTAAACCAAAAATCTTTATTCTAGGCCTACTAGTTTCCGAGAAAATGAAAATAAACCAAATTATGCCATACTTTTAGCTGAAAATATGTAAAAATATGTATGTTATTGTGCGATGCACATATTTTTTCTCAAAAACGGTAAGTCTGGCGTGGTTTTGACCATAACAAGATTTGTAGAGGCATTCATTACGAACATTTTAAACTAAAAATCTTAATTCTAGGCCTACTAGTTTCCGAGAAAATGAAAATAAACCAAATTATGCAATACTTTTAGCTGAAAATATGTAAAAATATGTATGTTATTGTGCGATGCACATATTTTTTCTCAAAAACGGTAAGTCTGGCGTGGTTTTGACCATAACAAGATTTGTAGAGGCATTCATTACGAACATTTTAAACCAAAAATCTTAATTCTAGGCCTACTAGTTTCCGAGAAAATGAAAATAAACCAAATTATGCCATACTTTTAGCTGAAAATATGTATGTTATTGTGCGATGCACATATTTTTTCTCAAAAACGGTACGAACATTTTAAACCAAAAATCTTTATTCTAGGCCTACTAGTTTCCGAGAAAATGAAAATAAACCAAATTATGCCATACTTTAAGCTGAAAATATGTAAAAATATGTATGTTATTGTGCGATGCACATATTTTTTCTCAAAAACGGTAAGTCTGGCGTGGTTTTGACCATAACAAGATTTGTAGAGGCATTCATTACGAACGTTTTAAACCAAAAATCTTAATTCTAGGCCTACTAGTTTCCGAGAAAATGAAAATAAACCAAATTATGCCATACTTTTAGCTGAAAATATGTAAAAATATGTATGTTATTGTGCGATGCACATATTTTTTCTCAAAAACGGTAAGTCTGGCGTGGTTTTGACCATAACAAGATTTGGAGAGGCATTCATTACGAACATTTTAAACCAAAAATCTTTATTCTAGGCCTACTAGTTTCCGAGAAAATGAAAATAAACCAAATTATGCCATACTTTTAGCTGAAAATATGTAAAAATATGTATGTTATTGTGCGATGCACATATTTTTTCTCAAAAACGGTAAGTCTGGCGTGGTTTTGACCATAACAAGATTTGTAGAGGCATTCATTACGAACATTTTAAACCAAAAATCTTAATTCTAGGCCTACTAGTTTCCGAGAAAATGAAAATAAACCAAATTATGCCATACTTTTAGCTGAAAATATGTATGTTATTGTGCGATGCACATATTTTTTCTCAAAAACGGTAAGTCTGGCGTGGTTTTGACCATAACAAGATTTGTAGAGGCATTCATTACGAACATTTTAAACCAAAAATCTTTATTCTAGGCCTACTAGTTTCCGAGAAAATGAAAATAAACCAAATTATGCCATACTTTTAGCTGAAAATATGTATGTTATTGTGCGATGCACATATTTTTTCTCAAAAACGGTAAGTCTGGCGTGGTTTTGACCATAACAAGATTTGTAGAGGCATTCATTACGAACATTTTAAACCAAAAATCTTAATTCTAGGCCTACTAGTTTCCGAGAAAATGAAAACAAACCAAATTATGCCATACTTTTAGCTGAAAATATGTATGTTATTGTGCGATGCACATATTTTTTCTCAAAAACGGTAAGTCTGGCGTGGTTTTGACCATAACAAGATTTGTAGAGGCATTCATTACGAACATTTTAAACCAAAAATCTTAATTCTTGGCCTACTAGTTTCCGAGAAAATGAAAATAAACCAAATTATGCCATACTTTTAGCTGAAAATATGTATGTTATTGTGCGATGCACATATTTTTTCTCAAAAACGGTAAGTCTGGCGTGGTTTTGACCATAACAAGATTTGTAGAGGCATTCATTACGAACATTTTAAACCAAAAATCTTTATTCTAGGCCTACTAGTTTCCGAGAAAATGAAAATAAACCAAATTATGCCATACTTTTAGCTGAAAATATGTAAAAATATGTATGTTATTGTGCGATGCACATATTTTTTCTCAAAAACGGTAAGTCTGGCGTGGTTTTGACCATAACAAGATTTGTAGAGGCATTCATTACGAACATTTTAAACTAAAAATCTTAATTCTAGGCCTACTAGTTTCCGAGAAAATGAAAATAAACCAAATTATGCCATACTTTAAGCTGAAAATATGTAAAAATATGTATGTTATTGTGCGATGCACATATTTTTTCTCAAAAACGGTAAGTCTGGCGTGGTTTTGACCATAACAAGATTTGTAGAGGCATTCATTACGAACGTTTTAAACCAAAAATCTTAATTCTAGGCCTACTAGTTTCCGAGAAAATGAAAATAAACCAAATTATGCCATACTTTTAGCTGAAAATATGTAAAAATATGTATGTTATTGTGCGATGCACATATTTTTTCTCAAAAACGGTAAGTCTGGCGTGGTTTTGACCATAACAAGATTTGGAGAGGCATTCATTACGAACATTTTAAACCAAAAATCTTTATTCTAGGCCTACTAGTTTCCGAGAAAATGAAAATAAACCAAATTATGCCATACTTTTAGCTGAAAATATGTATGTTATTGTGCGATGCACATATTTTTTCTCAAAAACGGTAAGTCTGGCGTGGTTTTGACCATAACAAGATTTGTAGAGGCATTCATTACGAACATTTTAAACCAAAAATCTTAATTCTAGGCCTACTAGTTTCCGAGAAAATGAAAATAAACCAAATTATGCCATACTTTTAGCTGAAAATATGTATGTTATTGTGCGATGCACATATTTTTTCTCAAAAACGGTAAGTCTGGCGTGGTTTTGACCATAACAAGATTTGTAGAGGCATTCATTACGAACATTTTAAACCAAAAATCTTTATTCTAGGCCTACTAGTTTCCGAGAAAATGAAAATAAACCAAATTATGCCATACTTTTAGCTGAAAATATGTATGTTATTGTGCGATGCACATATTTTTTCTCAAAAACGGTAAGTCTGGCGTGGTTTTGACCATAACAAGATTTGTAGAGGCATTCATTACGAACATTTTAAACCAAAAATCTTAATTCTAGGCCTACTAGTTTCCGAGAAAATGAAAACAAACCAAATTATGCCATACTTTTAGCTGAAAATATGTATGTTATTGTGCGATGCACATATTTTTTCTCAAAAACGGTAAGTCTGGCGTGGTTTTGACCATAACAAGATTTGTAGAGGCATTCATTACGAACATTTTAAACCAAAAATCTTAATTCTTGGCCTACTAGTTTCCGAGAAAATGAAAATAAACCAAATTATGCCATACTTTTAGCTGAAAATATGTATGTTATTGTGCGATGCACATATTTTTTCTCAAAAACGGTAAGTCTGGCGTGGTTTTGACCATAACAAGATTTGTAGAGGCATTCATTACGAACATTTTAAACCAAAAATCTTTATTCTAGGCCTACTAGTTTCCGAGAAAATGAAAATAAACCAAATTATGCCATACTTTTAGCTGAAAATATGTATGTTATTGTGCGATGCACATATTTTTTCTCAAAAACGGTAAGTCTGGCGTGGTTTTGACCATAAAAAGATTTGTAGAGGCATTCATTACGAACATTTTAAACCAAAAATCTTAATTCTAGGCCTACTAGTTTCCGAGGAAATGAAAATAAACCAAATTATGCCATACTTTTAGCTGAAAATATGTATGTTATTGTGCGATGCACATATTTTTTCTCAAAAACGGTAAGTCTGGCGTGGTTTTGACCATAACAAGATTTGTAGAGGCATTCATTACGAACATTTTAAACCAAAAATCTTAATTCTAGGCCTACTAGTTTCCGAGAAAATGAAAATAAACCAAATTATGCCATACTTTTAGCTGAAAATATGTAAAAATATGTATGTTATTGTGCGATGCACATATTTTTTCTCAAAAACGGTAAGTCTGGCGTGGTTTTGACCATAACAAGATTTGTAGAGGCATTCAATACGAACATTTTAAACCAAAAATCTTAATTCTAGGCCTACTAGTTTCCGAGAAAATGAAAATAAACCAAATTATGCCATACTTTTAGCTGAAAATATGTAAAAATATGTATGTTATTGTGCGATGCACATATTTTTTCTCAAAAACGGTAAGTCTGGCGTGGTTTTGACCATAACAAGATTTGTAGAGGCATTCATTACGAACATTTTAAACCAAAAATCTTAATTCTAGGCCTACTAGTTTCCGAGAAAATGAAAATAAACCAAATTATGCCATACTTTTAGCTGAAAATATGTATGTTATTGTGCGATGCACATATTTTTTCTCAAAAACGGTAAGTCTGGCGTGGTTTTGACCATAACAAGATTTGTAGAGGCATTCATTACGAACATTTTAAACCAAAAATCTTAATTCTAGGCCTACTAGTTTCCGAGAAAATGAAAATAAACCAAATTATGCCATACTTTTAGCTGAAAATATGTATGTTATTGTGCGATGCACATATTTTTTCTCAAAAACGGTAAGTCTGGCGTGGTTTTGACCATAACAAGATTTGTAGAGGCATTCATTACGAACATTTTAAACCAAAAATCTTAATTCTAGGCCTACTAGTTTCCGAGAAAATGAAAATAAACCAAATTATGCCATACTTTTAGCTGAAAATATGTAAAAATATGTATGTTCTTGTGCGATGCACATATTTTTTCTCAAAAACGATAGGTCTGGCGTGGTTTTGACCATAACAAGATTTGTAGAGGCATTCATTACGAACATTTTAAACCAAAAATCTTAATTCTAGGCCTACTAGTTTCCGAGAAAATGAAAATAAACCAAATTATGCCATACTTTTAGCTGAAAATATGTATGTTATTGTGCGATGCACATATTTTTTCTCAAAAACGGTAAGTCTGGCGTGGTTTTGACCATAACAAGATTTGTAGAGGCATTCATTACGAACATTTTAAACCAAAAATCTTTATTCTAGGCCTACTAGTTTCCGAGAAAATGAAAATAAACCAAATTATGCCATACTTTTAGCTGAAAATATGTATGTTATTGTGCGATGCACATATTTTTTCTCAAAAACGGTAAGTCTGGCGTGGTTTTGACCATAACAAGATTTGTAGAGGCATTCATTACGAACATTTTAAACCAAAAATCTTAATTCTAGGCCTACTAGTTTCCGAGAAAATGAAAATAAACCAAATTATGCCATACTTTTAGCTGAAAATATGTATGTTATTGTGCGATGCACATATTTTTTCTCAAAAACGGTAAGTCCGGCGTGGTTTTGACCATAACAAGATTTGTAGAGGCATTCATTACGAACATTTTAAACCAAAAATCTTAATTCTAGGCCTACTAGTTTCCGAGAAAATGAAAATAAACCAAATTATGCCATACTTTTAGCTGAAAATATGTAAAAATATGTATGTTATTGTGCGATGCACATATTTTTTCTCAAAAACGGTAAGTCTGGCGTGGTTTTGACCATAACAAGATTTGTAGAGGCATTCATTACGAACATTTTAAACCAAAAATCTTTATTCTAGGCCTACTAGTTTCCGAGAAAATGAAAATAAACCAAATTATGCCATACTTTTAGCTGAAAATATGTATGTTATTGTGCGATGCACATATTTTTTCTCAAAAACGGTAAGTCTGGCGTGGTTTTGACCATAACAAGATTTGTAGAGGCATTCATTACGAACATTTTAAACCAAAAATCTTTATTCTAGGCCTACTAGTTTCCGAGAAAATGAAAATAAACCAAATTATGCCATACTTTTAGCTGAAAATATGTATGTTATTGTGCGATGCACATATTTTTTCTCAAAAACGGTAAGTCTGGCGTGGTTTTGACCATAACAAGATTTGTAGAGGCATTCATTTCGAACATTTTAAACCAAAAATCTTAATTCTAGGCCTACTAGTTTCCGAGAAAATGAAAATAAACCAAATTATGCCATACTTTTAGCTGAAAATATGTATGTTATTGTGCGATGCACATATTTTTTCTCAAAAACGGTAAGTCTGGCGTGGTTTTGACCATTACAAGATTTGTAGAGGCATTCATTACGAACATTTTAAACCAAAAATCTTAATTCTAGGCCTACTAGTTTCCGAGAAAATGAAAATAAACCAAATTATGCCATACTTTTAGCTGAAAATATGTAAAAATATGTATGTTATTGTGCGATGCACATATTTTTTCTCAAAAACGGTAAGTCTGGCGTGGTTTTGACCATAACAAGATTTGTAGAGGCATTCATTACGAACATTTTAAACCAAAAATCTTAATTCTAGGCCTACTAGTTTCCGAGAAAATGAAAATAAACCAAATTATGCCATACTTTTAGCTGAAAATATGTATGTTATTGTGCGATGCACATATTTTTTCTCAAAAACGGTAAGTCTGGCGTGGTTTTGACCATAACAAGATTTGTAGAGGCATTCATTACGAACATTTTAAACCAAAAATCTTTATTCTAGGCCTACTAGTTTCCGAGAAAATGAAAATAAACCAAATTATGCCATACTTTTAGCTGAAAATATGTAAAAATATGTATGTTATTGTGCGATGCACATATTTTTTCTCAAAAACGGTAAGTCTGGCGTGGTTTTGACCATAACAAGATTTGTAGAGGCATTCATTACGAACATTTTAAACTAAAAATCTTAATTCTAGGCCTACTAGTTTCCGAGAAAATGAAAATAAACCAAATTATGCAATACTTTTAGCTGAAAATATGTAAAAATATGTATGTTATTGTGCGATGCACATATTTTTTCTCAAAAACGGTAAGTCTGGCGTGGTTTTGACCATAACAAGATTTGTAGAGGCATTCATTACGAACATTTTAAACCAAAAATCTTAATTCTAGGCCTACTAGTTTCCGAGAAAATGAAAATAAACCAAATTATGCCATACTTTTAGCTGAAAATATGTATGTTATTGTGCGATGCACATATTTTTTCTCAAAAACGGTAAGTCTGGCGTGGTTTTGACCATAACAAGATTTGTAGAGGCATTCATTACGAACATTTTAAACTAAAAATCTTAATTCTAGGCCTACTAGTTTCCGAGAAAATGAAAATAAACCAAATTATGCCATACTTTTAGCTGAAAATATGTAAAAATATGTATGTTATTGTGCGATGCACATATTTTTTCTCAAAAACGGTAAGTCTGGCGTGGTTTTGACCATAACAAGATTTGTAGAGGCATTCATTACGAACGTTTTAAACCAAAAATCTTAATTCTAGGCCTACTAGTTTCCGAGAAAATGAAAATAAACCAAATTATGCCATACTTTTAGCTGAAAATATGTATGTTATTGTGCGATGCACATATTTTTTCTCAAAAACGGTAAGTCTGGCGTGGTTTTGACCATAACAAGATTTGTAGAGGCATTCATTACGAACATTTTAAACCAAAAATCTTAATTCTAGGCCTACTAGTTTCCGAGAAAATGAAAATAAACCAAATTATGCCATACTTTTAGCTGAAAATATGTAAAAATATGTATGTTATTGTGCGATGCACATATTTTTTCTCAAAAACGGTAAGTCTGGCGTGGTTTTGACCATAACAAGATTTGTAGAGGCATTCATTACGAACATTTTAAACCAAAAATCTTAATTCTAGGCCTACTAGTTTCCGAGAAAATGAAAATAAACCAAATTATGCCATACTTTTAGCTGAAAATATGTATGTTATTGTGCGATGCACATATTTTTTCTCAAAAACGGTAAGTTTGGCGTAGTTTTGACCATAACAAGATTTGTAGAGGCATTCATTACGAACATTTTAAACTAAAAATCTTAATTCTAGGCCTACTAGTTTCCGAGAAAATGAAAATAAACCAAATTATGCCATACTTTTAGCTGAAAATATGTAAAAATATGTATGTTATTGTGCGATGCACATATTTTTTCTCAAAAACGGTAAGTCTGGCGTGGTTTTGACCATAACAAGATTTGTAGAGGCATTCATTACGAACATTTTAAACCAAAAATCTTTATTCTAGGCCTACTAGTTTCCGAGAAAATGAAAATAAACCAAATTATGCCATACTTTTAGCTGAAAATATGTATGTTATTGTGCGATGCACATATTTTTTCTCAAAAACGGTAAGTCTGGCGTGGTTTTGACCAAGATTTGTAGAGGCATTCATTACGAACATTTTAAACCAAAAATCTTAATTCTAGGCCTACTAGTTTCCGAGAAAATGAAAATAAACCAAATTATGCCATACTTTTAGCTGAAAATATGTAAAAATATGTATGTTATTGTGCGATGCACATATTTTTTCTCAAAAACGGTAAGTCTGGCGTGGTTTTGACCATAACAAGATTTGTAGAGGCATTCATTACGAACATTTTAAACCAAAAATCTTAATTCTAGGCCTACTAGTTTCCGAGAAAATGAAAATAAACCAAATTATGCCATACTTTTAGCTGAAAATATGTATGTTATTGTGCGATGCACATATTTTTTCTCAAAAACGGTAAGTTTGGCGTGGTTTTGACCATAACAAGATTTGTAGAGGCATTCATTACGAACATTTTAAACTAAAAATCTTAATTCTAGGCCTACTAGTTTCCGAGAAAATGAAAATAAACCAAATTATGCCATACTTTTAGCTGAAAATATGTAAAAATATGTATGTTATTGTGCGATGCACATATTTTTTCTCAAAAACGGTAAGTCTGGCGTGGTTTTGACCATAACAAGATTTGTAGAGGCATTCATTACGAACATTTTAAACCAAAAATCTTTATTCTAGGCCTACTAGTTTCCGAGAAAATGAAAATAAACCAAATTATGCCATACTTTTAGCTGAAAATATGTATGTTATTGTGCGATGCACATATTTTTTCTCAAAAACGGTAAGTCTGGCGTGGTTTTGACCATAACAAGATTTGTAGAGGCATTCATTACGAACATTTTAAACCAAAAATCTTAATTCTAGGCCTACTAGTTTCCGAGAAAATGAAAATAAACCAAATTATGCCATACTTTTAGCTGAAAATATGTAAAAATATGTATGTTATTGTGCGATGCACATATTTTTTCTCAAAAACGGTAAGTCTGGCGTGGTTTTGACCATAACAAGATTTGTAGAGGCATTCATTACGAACATTTTAAACCAAAAATCTTAATTCTAGGCCTACTAGTTTCCGAGAAAATGAAAATAAACCAAATTATGCCATACTTTTAGCTGAAAATATGTATGTTATTGTGCGATGCACATATTTTTTCTCAAAAACGGTAAGTCTGGCGTGGTTTTGACCATAACAAGATTTGTAGAGGCATTCATTACGAACATTTTAAACCAAAAATCTTAATTCTAGGCCTACTAGTTTCCGAGAAAATGAAAATAAACCAAATTATGCCATACTTTTAGCTGAAAATATGTAAAAATATGTATGTTATTGTGCGATGCACATATTTTTTCTCAAAAACGGTAAGTCTGGCGTGGTTTTGACCATAACAAGATTTGTAGAGGCATTCATTACGAACATTTTAAACCAAAAATCTTAATTCTAGGCCTACTAGTTTCCGAGAAAATGAAAATAAACCAAATTATGCCATACTTTTAGCTGAAAATATGTAAAAATATGTATGTTATTGTGCGATGCACATATTTTTTCTCAAAAACGGTAAGTCTGGCGTGGTTTTGACCATAACAAGATTTGTAGAGGCATTCATTACGAACATTTTAAACCAAAAATCTTAATTCTAGGCCTACTAGTTTCCGAGAAAATGAAAATAAACCAAATTATGCCATACTTTTAGCTGAAAATATGTAAAAATATGTATGTTATTGTGCGATGCACATATTTTTTCTCAAAAACGGTAAGTCTGGCGTGGTTTTGACCATAACAAGATTTGTAGAGGCATTCATTACGAACATTTTAAACCAAAAATCTTAATTCTAGGCCTACTAGTTTCCGAGAAAATGAAAATAAACCAAATTATGCCATACTTTTAGCTGAAAATATGTATGTTATTGTGCGATGCACATATTTTTTCTCAAAAACGGTAAGTCTGGCGTGGTTTTGACCATGACAAGATTTGTAGAGGCATTCATTACGAACATTTTAAACCAAAAATCTTAATTCTAGGCCTACTAGTTTCCGAGAAAATGAAAATAAACCAAATTATGCCATACTTTTAGCTGAAAATATGTATGTTATTGTGCGATGCACATATTTTTTCTCAAAAACGGTAAGTCTGGCGTGGTTTTGACCATAACAAGATTTGTAGAGGCATTCATTACGAACATTTTAAACCAAAAAATCTTAATTCTAGGCCTACTAGTTTCCGAGAAAATGAAAATAAACCAAATTATGCCATACTTTTAGCTGAAAATATGTATGTTATTGTGCGATGCACATATTTTTTCTCAAAAACGGTAAGTCTGGCGTGGTTTTGACCATAACAAGATTTGTAGAGGCATTCATTACGAACATTTTAAACCAAAAATCTTAATTCTAGGCCTACTAGTTTCCGAGAAAATGAAAATAAACCAAATTATGCCAAACTTTTAGCTGAAAATATGTATGTTATTGTGCGATGCACATATTTTTTCTCAAAAACGGTAAGTCTGGCGTGGTTTTGACCATAACAAGATTTGTAGAGGCATTCATTACGAACATTTTAAACCAAAAATCTTAATTCTAGGCCTACTAGTTTCCGAGAAAATGAAAATAAACCAAATTATGCCATACTTTTAGCTGAAAATATGTATGTTATTGTGCGATGCACATATTTTTTCTCAAAAACGGTAAGTCTGGCGTGGTTTTGACCATAACAAGATTTGTAGAGGCATTCATTACGAACATTTTAAACCAAAAATCTTAATTCTAGGCCTACTAGTTTCCGAGAAAATGAAAATAAACCAAATTATGCCATACTTTTAGCTGAAAATATGTAAAAATATGTATGTTATTGTGCGATGCACATATTTTTTCTCAAAAACGGTAAGTCTGGCGTGGTTTTGACCATAACAAGATTTGTAGAGGCATTCATTACGAACATTTTAAACCAAAAATCTTAATTCTAGGCCTACTAGTTTCCGAGAAAATGAAAATAAACCAAATTATGCCATACTTTTAGCTGAAAATATGTATGTTATTGTGCGATGCACATATTTTTTCTCAAAAACGGTAAGTCTGGCGTGGTTTTGACCATAACAAGATTTGTAGAGGCATTCATTACGAACATTTTAAACCAAAAATCTTAATTCTAGGCCTACTAGTTTCCGAGAAAATGAAAATAAACCAAATTATGCCATACTTTTAGCTGAAAATATGTATGTTATTGTGCGATGCACATATTTTTTCTCAAAAACGGTAAGTCTGGCGTGGTTTTGACCATAACAAGATTTGTAGAGGCATTCATTACGAACATTTTAAACCAAAAATCTTAATTCTAGGCCTACTAGTTTCCGAGAAAATGAAAATAAACCAAATTATGCCATACTTTTAGCTGAAAATATGTAAAAATATGTATGTTATTGTGCGATGCACATATTTTTTCTCAAAAACGGTAAGTCTGGCGTGGTTTTGACCATAACAAGATTTGTAGAGGCATTCATTACGAACATTTTAAACCAAAAATCTTAATTCTAGGCCTACTAGTTTCCGAGAAAATGAAAATAAACCAAATTATGCCATACTTTTAGCTGAAAATATGTATGTTATTGTGCGATGCACATATTTTTTCTCAAAAACGGTAAGTCTGGCGTGGTTTTGACCATAACAAGATTTGTAGAGGCATTCATTACGAACATTTTAAACTAAAAATCTTAATTCTAGGCCTACTAGTTTCCGAGAAAATGAAAATAAACCAAATTATGCCATACTTTTAGCTGAAAATATGTAAAAATATGTATGTTATTGTGCGATGCACATATTTTTTCTCAAAAACGGTAAGTCTGGCGTGGTTTTGACCATAACAAGATTTGTAGAGGCATTCATTACGAACATTTTAAACCAAAAATCTTAATTCTAGGCCTACTAGTTTCCGAGAAAATGAAAATAAACCAAATTATGCCATACTTTTAGCTGAAAATATGTATGTTATTGTGCGATGCACATATTTTTTCTCAAAAACGGTAAGTCTGGCGTGGTTTTGACCATAACAAGATTTGTAGAGGCATTCATTACGAACATTTTAAACCAAAAATCTTAATTCTAGGCCTACTAGTTTCCGAGAAAATGAAAATAAACCAAATTATGCCATACTTTTAGCTGAATATATGTATGTTATTGTGCGATGCACATATTTTTTCTCAAAAACGGTAAGTCTGGCGTGGTTTTGACCATAACAAGATTTGTAGAGGCATTCATTACGAACATTTTAAACCAAAAATCTTAATTCTAGGCCTACTAGTTTCCGAGAAAATGAAAATAAACCAAATTATGCCATACTTTTAGCTGAAAATATGTAAAAATATGTATGTTATTGTGCGATGCACATATTTTTTCTCAAAAACGGTAAGTCTGGCGTGGTTTTGACCATAACAAGATTTGTAGAGGCATTCATTACGAACATTTTAAACCAAAAATCTTAATTCTAGGCCTACTAGTTTCCGAGAAAATGAAAATAAACCAAATTATGCCATACTTTTAGCTGAAAATATGTAAAAATATGTATGTTATTGTGCGATGCACATATTTTTTCTCAAAAACGGTAAGTCTGGCGTGGTTTTGACCATAACAAGATTTGTAGAGGCATTCATTACGAACATTTTAAACCAAAAATCTTAATTCTAGGCCTACTAGTTTCCGAGAAAATGAAAATAAACCAAATTATGCCATACTTTTAGCTGAAAATATGTATGTTATTGTGCGATGCACATATTTTTTCTCAAAAACGGTAAGTCTGGCGTGGTTTTGACCATAACAAGATTTGTAGAGGCATTCATTACGAACATTTTAAACCAAAAATCTTAATTCTAGGCCTACTAGTTTCCGAGAAAATGAAAATAAACCAAATTATGCCATACTTTTAGCTGAAAATATGTAAAAATATGTATGTTATTGTGCGATGCACATATTTTTTCTCAAAAACGGTAAGTCTGGCGTGGTTTTGACCATAACAAGATTTGTAGAGGCATTCATTACGAACATTTTAAACCAAAAATCTTAATTCTAGGCCTACTAGTTTCCGAGAAAATGAAAATAAACCAAATTATGCCATACTTTTAGCTGAAAATATGTATGTTATTGTGCGATGCACATATTTTTTCTCAAAAACGGTAAGTCTGGCGTGGTTTTGACCATAACAAGATTTGTAGAGGCATTCATTACGAACATTTTAAACCAAAAATCTTAATTCTAGGCCTACTAGTTTCCGAGAAAATGAAAATAAACCAAATTATGCCATACTTTTAGCTGAAAATATGTAAAAATATGTATGTTATTGTGCGATGCACATATTTTTTCTCAAAAACGGTAAGTCTGGCGTGGTTTTGACCATAACAAGATTTGTAGAGGCATTCATTACGAACATTTTAAACCAAAAATCTTTATTCTAGGCCTACTAGTTTCCGAGAAAATGAAAATAAACCAAATTATGCCATACTTTTAGCTGAAAATATGTATGTTATTGTGCGATGCACATATTTTTTCTCAAAAACGGTAAGTCTGGCGTGGTTTTGACCATAACAAGATTTGTAGAGGCATTCATTACGAACATTTTAAACCAAAAATCTTAATTCTAGGCCTACTAGTTTCCGAGAAAATGAAAATAAACCAAATTATGCCATACTTTTAGCTGAAAATATGTAAAAATATGTATGTTATTGTGCGATGCACATATTTTTTCTCAAAAACGGTAAGTCTGGCGTGGTTTTGACCATAACAAGATTTGTAGAGGCATTCATTACGAACATTTTAAACCAAAAATCTTAATTCTAGGCCTACTAGTTTCCGAGAAAATGAAAATAAACCAAATTATGCCATACTTTTAGCTGAAAATATGTATGTTATTGTGCGATGCACATATTTTTTCTCAAAAACGGTAAGTCCGGCGTGGTTTTGACCATAACAAGATTTGTAGAGGCATTCATTACGAACATTTTAAACCAAAAATCTTAATTCTAGGCCTACTAGTTTCCGAGAAAATGAAAATAAACCAAATTATGCCATACTTTTAGCTGAAAATATGTAAAAATATGTATGTTATTGTGCGATGCACATATTTTTTCTCAAAAACGGTAAGTCTGGCGTGGTTTTGACCATAACAAGATTTGTAGAGGCATTCATTACGAACATTTTGAACCAAAAATCTTAATTCTAGGCCTACTAGTTTCCGAGAAAATGAAAATAAACCAAATTATGCCATACTTTTAGCTGAAAATATGTATGTTATTGTGCGATGCACATATTTTTTCTCAAAAACGGTAAGTCTGGCGTGGTTTTGACCATAACAAGATTTGTAGAGGCATTCATTACGAACATTTTAAACCAAAAATCTTTATTCTAGGCCTACTAGTTTCCGAGAAAATGAAAATAAACCAAATTATGCCATACTTTTAGCTGAAAATATGTATGTTATTGTGCGATGCACATATTTTTTCTCAAAAACGGTAAGTCTGGCGTGGTTTTGACCATAACAAGATTTGTAGAGGCATTCATTACGAACATTTTAAACCAAAAATCTTAATTCTAGGCCTACTAGTTTCCGAGAAAATGAAAATAAACCAAATTATGCCATACTTTTAGCTGAAAATATGTATGTTATTGTGCGATGCACATATTTTTTCTCAAAAACGGTAAGTCTGGCGTGGTTTTGACCATAACAAGATTTGTAGAGGCATTCATTACGAACATTTTAAACCAAAAATCTTAATTCTAGGCCTACTAGTTTCCGAGAAAATGAAAATGAACCAAATTATGCCATACTTTTAGCTGAAAATATGTATGTTATTGTGCGATGCACATATTTTTTCTCAAAAACGGTAAGTCTGGCGTGGTTTTGACCATAACAAGATTTGTAGAGGCATTCATTACGAACATTTTAAACCAAAAATCTTAATTCTAGGCCTACTAGTTTCCGAGAAAATGAAAATAAACCAAATTATGCCATACTTTTAGCTGAAAATATGTATGTTATTGTGCGATGCACATATTTTTTCTCAAAAACGGTAAGTCTGGCGTGGTTTTGACCATAACAAGATTTGTAGAGGCATTCATTACGAACATTTTAAACCAAAAATCTTAATTCTAGGCCTACTAGTTTCCGAGAAAATGAAAATAAACCAAATTATGCCATACTTTTAGCTGAAAATATGTAAAAATATGTATGTTCTTGTGCGATGCACATATTTTTTCTCAAAAACGATAGGTCTGGCGTGGTTTTGACCATAACAAGATTTGTAGAGGCATTCATTACGAACATTTTAAACCAAAAATCTTAATTCTAGGCCTACTAGTTTCCGAGAAAATGAAAATAAACCAAATTATGCAATACTTTTAGCTGAAAATATGTAAAAATATGTATGTTATTGTGCGATGCACATATTTTTTCTCAAAAACGGTAAGTCTGGCGTGGTTTTGACCATAACAAGATTTGTAGAGGCATTCATTACGAACATTTTAAACCAAAAATCTTAATTCTAGGCCTACTAGTTTCCGAGAAAATGAAAATAAACCAAATTATGCCATACTTTTAGCTGAAAATATGTATGTTATTGTGCGATGCACATATTTTTTCTCAAAAACGGTAAGTCTGGCGTGGTTTTGACCATAACAAGATTTGTAGAGGCATTCATTACGAACATTTTAAACCAAAAATCTTAATTCTAGGCCTACTAGTTTCCGAGAAAATGAAAATAAACCAAATTATGCCATACTTTTAGCTGAAAATATGTATGTTATTGTGCGATGCACATATTTTTTCTCAAAAACGGTAAGTCTGGCGTGGTTTTGACCATAACAAGATTTGTAGAGGCATTCATTACGAACATTTTAAACCAAAAATCTTTATTCTAGGCCTACTAGTTTCCGAGAAAATGAAAATAAACCAAATTATGCCATACTTTTAGCTGAAAATATGTAAAAATATGTATGTTATTGTGCGATGCACATATTTTTTCTCAAAAACGGTAAGTCTGGCGTGGTTTTGACCATAACAAGATTTGTAGAGGCATTCATTACGAACATTTTAAACCAAAAATCTTAATTCTAGGCCTACTAGTTTCCGAGAAAATGAAAATAAACCAAATTATGCCATACTTTTAGCTGAAAATATGTATGTTATTGTGCGATGCACATATTTTTTCTCAAAAACGGTAAGTCTGGCGTGGTTTTGACCATAACAAGATTTGTAGAGGCATTCATTACGAACATTTTAAACCAAAAATCTTAATTCTAGGCCTACTAGTTTCCGAGAAAATGAAAATAAACCAAATTATGCCATACTTTTAGCTGAAAATATGTAAAAATATGTATGTTATTGTGCGATGCACATATTTTTTCTCAAAAACGGTAAGTCTGGCGTGGTTTTGACCATAACAAGATTTGTAGAGGCATTCATTACGAACATTTTAAACCAAAAATCTTAATTCTAGGCCTACTAGTTTCCGAGAAAATGAAAATAAACCAAATTATGCCATACTTTTAGCTGAAAATATGTATGTTATTGTGCGATGCACATATTTTTTCTCAAAAACGGTAAGTCTGGCGTAGTTTTGACCATAACAAGATTTGTAGAGGCATTCATTACGAACATTTTAAACCAAAAATCTTAATTCTAGGCCTACTAGTTTCCGAGAAAATGAAAATAAACCAAATTATGCCATACTTTTAGCTGAAAATATGTATGTTATTGTGCGATGCACATATTTTTTCTCAAAAACGGTAAGTCTGGTAAGTCTAAGAGGCATTCATTACGAACATTTTAAACCAAAAATCTTTATTCTAGGCCTACTAGTTTCCGAGAAAATGAAAATAAACCAAATTATGCCATACTTTTAGCTGAAAATATGTATGTTATTGTGCGATGCACATATTTTTTCTCAAAAACGGTAAGTCTGGCGTGGTTTTGACCATAACAAGATTTGTAGAGGCATTCATTACGAACATTTTAAACCAAAAATCTTAATTCTAGGCCTACTAGTTTCCGAGAAAATGAAAATAAACCAAATTATGCCATACTTTTAGCTGAAAATATGTATGTTATTGTGCGATGCACATATTTTTTCTCAAAAACGGTAAGTCTGGCGTGGTTTTGACCATAACAAGATTTGTAGAGGCATTCATTACGAACATTTTAAACCAAAAATCTTAATTCTAGGCCTACTAGTTTCCGAGAAAATGAAAATAAACCAAATTATGCCATACTTTTAGCTGAAAATATGTATGTTATTGTGCGATGCACATATTTTTTCTCAAAAACGGTAAGTCTGGCGTGGTTTTGACCATAACAAGATTTGTAGAGGCATTCATTACGAACATTTTAAACCAAAAATCTTAATTCTAGGCCTACTAGTTTCCGAGAAAATGAAAATAAACCAAATTATGCCATACTTTTAGCTGAAAATATGTAAAAATATGTATGTTATTGTGCGATGCACATATTTTTTCTCAAAAACGGTAAGTCTGGCGTGGTTTTGACCATAACAAGATTTGTAGAGGCATTCATTACGAACATTTTGAACCAAAAATCTTAATTCTAGGCCTACTAGTTTCCGAGAAAATGAAAATAAACCAAATTATGCCATACTTTTAGCTGAAAATATGTATGTTATTGTGCGATGCACATATTTTTTCTCAAAAACGGTAAGTCTGGCGTGGTTTTGACCATAACAAGATTTGTAGAGGCATTCATTACGAACATTTTAAACCAAAAATCTTTATTCTAGGCCTACTAGTTTCCGAGAAAATGAAAATAAACCAAATTATGCCATACTTTTAGCTGAAAATATGTATGTTATTGTGCGATGCACATATTTTTTCTCAAAAACGGTAAGTCTGGCGTGGTTTTGACCATAACAAGATTTGTAGAGGCATTCATTACGAACATTTTAAACCAAAAATCTTAATTCTAGGCCTACTAGTTTCCGAGAAAATGAAAATAAACCAAATTATGCCATACTTTTAGCTGAAAATATGTATGTTATTGTGCGATGCACATATTTTTTCTCAAAAACGGTAAGTCTGGCGTGGTTTTGACCATAACAAGATTTGTAGAGGCATTCATTACGAACATTTTAAACCAAAAATCTTAATTCTAGGCCTACTAGTTTCCGAGAAAATGAAAATAAACCAAATTATGCCATACTTTTAGCTGAAAATATGTATGTTATTGTGCGATGCACATATTTTTTCTCAAAAACGGTAAGTCTGGCGTGGTTTTGACCATAACAAGATTTGTAGAGGCATTCATTACGAACATTTTAAACCAAAAATCTTAATTCTAGGCCTACTAGTTTCCGAGAAAATGAAAATAAACCAAATTATGCCATACTTTTAGCTGAAAATATGTATGTTATTGTGCGATGCACATATTTTTTCTCAAAAACGGTAAGTCTGGCGTGGTTTTGACCATAACAAGATTTGTAGAGGCATTCATTACGAACATTTTAAACCAAAAATCTTAATTCTAGGCCTACTAGTTTCCGAGAAAATGAAAATAAACCAAATTATGCCATACTTTTAGCTGAAAATATGTAAAAATATGTATGTTCTTGTGCGATGCACATATTTTTTCTCAAAAACGATAGGTCTGGCGTGGTTTTGACCATAACAAGATTTGTAGAGGCATTCATTACGAACATTTTAAACCAAAAATCTTAATTCTAGGCCTACTAGTTTCCGAGAAAATGAAAATAAACCAAATTATGCAATACTTTTAGCTGAAAATATGTAAAAATATGTATGTTATTGTGCGATGCACATATTTTTTCTCAAAAACGGTAAGTCTGGCGTGGTTTTGACCATAACAAGATTTGTAGAGGCATTCATTACGAACATTTTAAACCAAAAATCTTAATTCTAGGCCTACTAGTTTCCGAGAAAATGAAAATAAACCAAATTATGCCATACTTTTAGCTGAAAATATGTATGTTATTGTGCGATGCACATATTTTTTCTCAAAAACGGTAAGTCTGGCGTGGTTTTGACCATAACAAGATTTGTAGAGGCATTCATTACGAACATTTTAAACCAAAAATCTTAATTCTAGGCCTACTAGTTTCCGAGAAAATGAAAATAAACCAAATTATGCCATACTTTTAGCTGAAAATATGTATGTTATTGTGCGATGCACATATTTTTTCTCAAAAACGGTAAGTCTGGCGTGGTTTTGACCATAACAAGATTTGTAGAGGCATTCATTACGAACATTTTAAACCAAAAATCTTTATTCTAGGCCTACTAGTTTCCGAGAAAATGAAAATAAACCAAATTATGCCATACTTTTAGCTGAAAATATGTAAAAATATGTATGTTATTGTGCGATGCACATATTTTTTCTCAAAAACGGTAAGTCTGGCGTGGTTTTGACCATAACAAGATTTGTAGAGGCATTCATTACGAACATTTTAAACCAAAAATCTTAATTCTAGGCCTACTAGTTTCCGAGAAAATGAAAATAAACCAAATTATGCCATACTTTTAGCTGAAAATATGTATGTTATTGTGCGATGCACATATTTTTTCTCAAAAACGGTAAGTCTGGCGTGGTTTTGACCATAACAAGATTTGTAGAGGCATTCATTACGAACATTTTAAACCAAAAATCTTAATTCTAGGCCTACTAGTTTCCGAGAAAATGAAAATAAACCAAATTATGCCATACTTTTAGCTGAAAATATGTAAAAATATGTATGTTATTGTGCGATGCACATATTTTTTCTCAAAAACGGTAAGTCTGGCGTGGTTTTGACCATAACAAGATTTGTAGAGGCATTCATTACGAACATTTTAAACCAAAAATCTTAATTCTAGGCCTACTAGTTTCCGAGAAAATGAAAATAAACCAAATTATGCCATACTTTTAGCTGAAAATATGTATGTTATTGTGCGATGCACATATTTTTTCTCAAAAACGGTAAGTCTGGCGTGGTTTTGACCATAACAAGATTTGTAGAGGCATTCATTACGAACATTTTAAACCAAAAATCTTAATTCTAGGCCTACTAGTTTCCGAGAAAATGAAAATAAACCAAATTATGCCATACTTTTAGCTGAAAATATGTATGTTATTGTGCGATGCACATATTTTTTCTCAAAAACGGTAAGTCTGGCGTGGTATTGACCATAACAAGATTTGTAGAGGCATTCATTACGAACATTTTAAACCAAAAATCTTAATTCTAGGCCTACTAGTTTCCGAGAAAATGAAAATAAACCAAATTATGCCATACTTTTAGCTGAAAATATGTATGTTATTGTGCGATGCACATATTTTTTCTCAAAAACGGTAAGTCTGGCGTGGTTTTGACCATAACAAGATTTGTAGAGGCATTCATTACGAACATTTTAAACCAAAAATCTTTATTCTAGGCCTACTAGTTTCCGAGAAAATGAAAATAAACCAAATTATGCCATACTTTTAGCTGAAAATATGTATGTTATTGTGCGATGCACATATTTTTTCTCAAAAACGGTAAGTCTGGCGTGGTTTTGACCATAACAAGATTTGTAGAGGCATTCATTATGAACATTTTAAACCAAAAATCTTAATTCTAGGCCTACTAGTTTCCGAGAAAATGAAAATAAACCAAATTATGCCATACTTTTAGCTGAAAATATGTATGTTATTGTGCGATGCACATATTTTTTCTCAAAAACGGTAAGTCTGGCGTGGTTTTGACCATAACAAGATTTGTAGAGGCATTCATTACGAACATTTTAAACCAAAAATCTTAATTCTAGGCCTACTAGTTTCCGAGAAAATGAAAATAAACCAAATTATGCCATACTTTTAGCTGAAAATATGTATGTTATTGTGCGATGCACATATTTTTTCTCAAAAACGGTAAGTCTGGCGTGGTTTTGACCATAACAAGATTTGTAGAGGCATTCATTACGAACATTTTAAACCAAAAATCTTTATTCTAGGCCTACTAGTTTCCGAGAAAATGAAAATAAACCAAATTATGCCATACTTTTAGCTGAAAATATGTGTGTTATTGTGCGATGCACATATTTTTTCTCAAAAACGGTAAGTCTGGCGTGGTTTTGACCATAACAAGATTTGTAGAGGCATTCATTACGAACATTTTAAACCAAAAATCTTTATTCTAGGCCTACTAGTTTCCGAGAAAATGAAAATAAACCAAATTATGCCATACTTTTAGCTGAAAATATGTATGTTATTGTGCGATGCACATATTTTTTCTCAAAAACGGTAAGTCTGGCGTGGTTTTGACCATAACAAGATTTGTAGAGGCATTCATTACGAACATTTTAAACCAAAAATCTTAATTCTAGGCCTACTAGTTTCCGAGAAAATGAAAATAAACCAAATTATGCCATACTTTTAGCTGAAAATATGTATGTTATTGTGCGATGCACATATTTTTTCTCAAAAACGGTAAGTCTGGCGTGGTTTTGGCCATAACAAGATTTGTAGAGGCATTCATTACGAACATTTTAAACCAAAAATCTTAATTCTAGGCCTACTAGTTTCCGAGAAAATGAAAATAAACCAAATTATGCCATACTTTTAGCTGAAAATATGTAAAAATATGTATGTTATTGTGCGATGCACATATTTTTTCTCAAAAACGGTAAGTCTGGCGTGGTTTTGACCATAACAAGATTTGTAGAGGCATTCATTACGAACATTTTAAACCAAAAATCTTAATTCTAGGCCTACTAGTTTCCGAGAAAATGAAAATAAACCAAATTATGCCATACTTTTAGCTGAAAATATGTATGTTATTGTGCGATGCACATATTTTTTCTCAAAAACGGTAAGTCTGGCGTGGTTTTGACCATAACAAGATTTGTAGAGGCATTCATTACGAACATTTTAAACCAAAAATCTTTATTCTAGGCCTACTAGTTTCCGAGAAAATGAAAATAAACCAAATTATGCCATACTTTTAGCTGAAAATATGTATGTTATTGTGCGATGCACATATTTTTTCTCAAAAACGGTAAGTCTGGCGTGGTTTTGACCATAACAAGATTTGTAGAGGCATTCATTACGAACATTTTAAACCAAAAATCTTAATTCTAGGCCTACTAGTTTCCGAGAAAATGAAAATAAACCAAATTATGCCATACTTTTAGCTGAAAATATGTATGTTATTGTGCGATGCACATATTTTTTCTCAAAAACGGTAAGTCTGGCGTGGTTTTGGCCATAACAAGATTTGTAGAGGCATTCATTACGAACATTTTAAACCAAAAATCTTAATTCTAGGCCTACTAGTTTCCGAGAAAATGAAAATAAACCAAATTATGCCATACTTTTAGCTGAAAATATGTATGTTATTGTGCGATGCACATATTTTTTCTCAAAAACGGTAAGTCTGGCGTGGTTTTGACCATAACAAGATTTGTAGAGGCATTCATTACGAACATTTTAAACCAAAAATCTTAATTCTAGGCCTACTAGTTTCCGAGAAAATGAAAATAAACCAAATTATGCCATACTTTTAGCTGAAAATATGTAAAAATATGTATGTTCTTGTGCGATGCACATATTTTTTCTCAAAAACGATAGGTCTGGCGTGGTTTTGACCATAACAAGATTTGTAGAGGCATTCATTACGAACATTTTAAACCAAAAATCTTAATTCTAGGCCTACTAGTTTCCGAGAAAATGAAAATAAACCAAATTATGCAATACTTTTAGCTGAAAATATGTAAAAATATGTATGTTATTGTGCGATGCACATATTTTTTCTCAAAAACGGTAAGTCTGGCGTGGTTTTGACCATAACAAGATTTGTAGAGGCATTCATTACGAACATTTTAAACCAAAAATCTTAATTCTAGGCCTACTAGTTTCCGAGAAAATGAAAATAAACCAAATTATGCCATACTTTTAGCTGAAAATATGTATGTTATTGTGCGATGCACATATTTTTTCTCAAAAACGGTAAGTCTGGCGTGGTTTTGACCATAACAAGATTTGTAGAGGCATTCATTACGAACATTTTAAACCAAAAATCTTAATTCTAGGCCTACTAGTTTCCGAGAAAATGAAAATAAACCAAATTATGCCATACTTTTAGCTGAAAATATGTATGTTATTGTGCGATGCACATATTTTTTCTCAAAAACGGTAAGTCTGGCGTGGTTTTGACCATAACAAGATTTGTAGAGGCATTCATTACGAACATTTTAAACCAAAAATCTTAATTCTAGGCCTACTAGTTTCCGAGAAAATGAAAATAAACCAAATTATGCCATACTTTTAGCTGAAAATATGTAAAAATATGTATGTTATTGTGCGATGCACATATTTTTTCTCAAAAACGGTAAGTCTGGCGTGGTTTTGACCATAACAAGATTTGTAGAGGCATTCATTACGAACATTTTAAACCAAAAATCTTAATTCTAGGCCTACTAGTTTCCGAGAAAATGAAAATAAACCAAATTATGCCATACTTTTAGCTGAAAATATGTATGTTATTGTGCGATGCACATATTTTTTCTCAAAAACGGTAAGTCTGGCGTGGTTTTGACCATAACAAGATTTGTAGAGGCATTCATTACGAACATTTTAAACCAAAAATCTTAATTCTAGGCCTACTAGTTTCCGAGAAAATGAAAATAAACCAAATTATGCCATACTTTTAGCTGAAAATATGTAAAAATATGTATGTTATTGTGCGATGCACATATTTTTTCTCAAAAACGGTAAGTCTGGCGTGGTTTTGACCATAACAAGATTTGTAGAGGCATTCATTACGAACATTTTAAACCAAAAATCTTAATTCTAGGCCTACTAGTTTCCGAGAAAATGAAAATAAACCAAATTATGCCATACTTTTAGCTGAAAATATGTATGTTATTGTGCGATGCACATATTTTTTCTCAAAAACGGTAAGTCTGGCGTGGTTTTGACCATAACAAGATTTGTAGAGGCATTCATTACGAACATTTTAAACCAAAAATCTTAATTCTAGGCCTACTAGTTTCCGAGAAAATGAAAATAAACCAAATTATGCCATACTTTTAGCTGAAAATATGTATGTTATTGTGCGATGCACATATTTTTTCTCAAAAACGGTAAGTCTGGCGTGGTATTGACCATAACAAGATTTGTAGAGGCATTCATTACGAACATTTTAAACCAAAAATCTTAATTCTAGGCCTACTAGTTTCCGAGAAAATGAAAATAAACCAAATTATGCCATACTTTTAGCTGAAAATATGTATGTTATTGTGCGATGCACATATTTTTTCTCAAAAACGGTAAGTCTGGCGTGGTTTTGACCATAACAAGATTTGTAGAGGCATTCATTACGAACATTTTAAACCAAAAATCTTTATTCTAGGCCTACTAGTTTCCGAGAAAATGAAAATAAACCAAATTATGCCATACTTTTAGCTGAAAATATGTATGTTATTGTGCGATGCACATATTTTTTCTCAAAAACGGTAAGTCTGGCGTGGTTTTGACCATAACAAGATTTGTAGAGGCATTCATTATGAACATTTTAAACCAAAAATCTTAATTCTAGGCCTACTAGTTTCCGAGAAAATGAAAATAAACCAAATTATGCCATACTTTTAGCTGAAAATATGTATGTTATTGTGCGATGCACATATTTTTTCTCAAAAACGGTAAGTCTGGCGTGGTTTTGACCATAACAAGATTTGTAGAGGCATTCATTACGAACATTTTAAACCAAAAATCTTAATTCTAGGCCTACTAGTTTCCGAGAAAATGAAAATAAACCAAATTATGCCATACTTTTAGCTGAAAATATGTATGTTATTGTGCGATGCACATATTTTTTCTCAAAAACGGTAAGTCTGGCGTGGTTTTGACCATAACAAGATTTGTAGAGGCATTCATTACGAACATTTTAAACCAAAAATCTTTATTCTAGGCCTACTAGTTTCCGAGAAAATGAAAATAAACCAAATTATGCCATACTTTTAGCTGAAAATATGTGTGTTATTGTGCGATGCACATATTTTTTCTCAAAAACGGTAAGTCTGGCGTGGTTTTGACCATAACAAGATTTGTAGAGGCATTCATTACGAACATTTTAAACCAAAAATCTTTATTCTAGGCCTACTAGTTTCCGAGAAAATGAAAATAAACCAAATTATGCCATACTTTTAGCTGAAAATATGTATGTTATTGTGCGATGCACATATTTTTTCTCAAAAACGGTAAGTCTGGCGTGGTTTTGACCATAACAAGATTTGTAGAGGCATTCATTACGAACATTTTAAACCAAAAATCTTAATTCTAGGCCTACTAGTTTCCGAGAAAATGAAAATAAACCAAATTATGCCATACTTTTAGCTGAAAATATGTATGTTATTGTGCGATGCACATATTTTTTCTCAAAAACGGTAAGTCTGGCGTGGTTTTGGCCATAACAAGATTTGTAGAGGCATTCATTACGAACATTTTAAACCAAAAATCTTAATTCTAGGCCTACTAGTTTCCGAGAAAATGAAAATAAACCAAATTATGCCATACTTTTAGCTGAAAATATGTAAAAATATGTATGTTATTGTGCGATGCACATATTTTTTCTCAAAAACGGTAAGTCTGGCGTGGTTTTGACCATAACAAGATTTGTAGAGGCATTCATTACGAACATTTTAAACCAAAAATCTTAATTCTAGGCCTACTAGTTTCCGAGAAAATGAAAATAAACCAAATTATGCCATACTTTTAGCTGAAAATATGTATGTTATTGTGCGATGCACATATTTTTTCTCAAAAACGGTAAGTCTGGCGTGGTTTTGACCATAACAAGATTTGTAGAGGCATTCATTACGAACATTTTAAACCAAAAATCTTTATTCTAGGCCTACTAGTTTCCGAGAAAATGAAAATAAACCAAATTATGCCATACTTTTAGCTGAAAATATGTATGTTATTGTGCGATGCACATATTTTTTCTCAAAAACGGTAAGTCTGGCGTGGTTTTGACCATAACAAGATTTGTAGAGGCATTCATTACGAACATTTTAAACCAAAAATCTTAATTCTAGGCCTACTAGTTTCCGAGAAAATGAAAATAAACCAAATTATGCCATACTTTTAGCTGAAAATATGTATGTTATTGTGCGATGCACATATTTTTTCTCAAAAACGGTAAGTCTGGCGTGGTTTTGACCATAACAAGATTTGTAGAGGCATTCATTAC
The DNA here is from genome assembly GCA_930367185.1 of Myathropa florea. Lineage (NCBI taxonomy): Eukaryota > Metazoa > Arthropoda > Insecta > Diptera > Syrphidae > Myathropa > Myathropa florea. The sequence continues at coordinate 46,648 of CAKNEX010000009.1, forward strand.
GAACATTTTAAACCAAAAATCTTAATTCTAGGCCTACTAGTTTCCGAGAAAATGAAAATAAACCAAATTATGCCATACTTTTAGCTGAAAATATGTATGTTATTGTGCGATGCACATATTTTTTCTCAAAAACGGTAAGTCTGGCGTGGTTTTGACCATAACAAGATTTGTAGAGGCATTCATTACGAACATTTTAAACTAAAAATCTTAATTCTAGGCCTACTAGTTTCCGAGAAAATGAAAATAAACCAAATTATGCAATACTTTTAGCTGAAAATATGTAAAAATATGTATGTTATTGTGCGATGCACATATTTTTTCTCAAAAACGGTATGTCTGGCGTGGTTTTGACCATAACAAGATTTGTAGAGGCATTCATTACGAACATTTTAAACCAAAAATCTTAATTCTAGGCCTACTAGTTTCCGAGAAAATGAAAATAAACCAAATTATGCCATACTTTTAGCTGAAAATATGTATGTTATTGTGCGATGCACATATTTTTTCTCAAAAACGGTAAGTCTGGCGTGGTTTTGACCATAACAAGATTTGTAGAGGCATTCATTACGAACATTTTAAACCAAAAATCTTTATTCTAGGCCTACTAGTTTCCGAGAAAATGAAAATAAACCAAATTATGCCATACTTTTAGCTGAAAATATGTAAAAATATGTATGTTATTGTGCGATGCACATATTTTTTCTCAAAAACGGTAAGTCTGGCGTGGTTTTGACCATAACAAGATTTGTAGAGGCATTCATTACGAACATTTTAAACCAAAAATCTTAATTCTAGGCCTACTAGTTTCCGAGAAAATGAAAATAAACCAAATTATGCAATACTTTTAGCTAAAAATATGTAAAAATATGTATGTTATTGTGCAATGCCCCTTTTTTTTTCTCAAAAACGGTAAGTCTGGCGTGGTTTTGACCATAACAAGATTTGTAGAGGCATTCATTACGAACATTTTAAACCAAAAATCTTAATTCTAGGCCTACTAGTTTCCGAGAAAATGAAAATAAACCAAATTATGCCATACTTTTAGCTGAAAATATGTATGTTATTGTGCGATGCACATATTTTTTCTCAAAAACGGTAAGTCTAGCGTGGTTTTGACCATAACAAGATTTGTAGAGGCATTCATTACGAACATTTTAAACCAAAAATCTTAATTCTAGGCCTACTAGTTTCCGAGAAAATGAAAATAAACCAAATTATGCCATACTTTTAGCTGAAAATATGTATGTTATTGTGCGATGCACATATTTTTTCTCAAAAACGGTAAGTCTGGCGTGGTTTTGACCATAACAAGATTTGTAAAGGCATTCATTACGAACATTTTAAACCAACAATCTTAATTCTAGGCCTACTAGTTTCCGAGAAAATGAAAATAAACCAAATTATGCAATACTTTTAGCTGAAAATATGTAAAAATATGTATGTTATTGTGCGATGCACATATTTTTTCTCAAAAACGGTAAGTCTGGCGTGGTTTTGACCATAACAAGATTTGTAGAGGCATTCATTACGAACATTTTAAACCAAAAATCTTAATTCTAGGCCTACTAGTTTCCGAGAAAATGAAAATAAACCAAATTATGCCATACTTTTAGCTGAAAATATGTATGTTATTGTGCGATGCACATATTTTTTCTCAAAAACGGTAAGTCTGGCGTGGTTTTGACCATAACAAGATTTGTAGAGGCATTCATTACGAACATTTTAAACCAAAAATCTTTATTCTAGGCCTACTAGTTTCCGAGAAAATGAAAATAAACCAAATTATGCCATACTTTTAGCTGAAAATATGTATGTTATTGTGCGATGCACATATTTTTTCTCAAAAACGGTAAGTCTGGCGTGGTTTTGACCATAACAAGATTTGTAGAGGCATTCATTACGAACATTTTAAACTAAAAATCTTAATTCTAGGCCTACTAGTTTCCGAGAAAATGAAAATAAACCAAATTATGCCATACTTTTAGCTGAAAATATGTATGTTATTGTGCGATGCACATATTTTTTCTCAAAAACGGTAAGTCTGGCGTGGTTTTGACCATAACAAGATTTGTAGAGGCATTCATTACGAACATTTTAAACTAAAAATCTTAATTCTAGGCCTACTAGTTTCCGAGAAAATGAAAATAAACCAAATTATGCAATACTTTTAGCTGAAAATATGTAAAAATATGTATGTTATTGTGCGATGCACATATTTTTTCTCAAAAACGGTAAGTCTGGCGTGGTTTTGACCATAACAAGATTTGTAGAGGCATTCATTACGAACATTTTAAACCAAAATCTTAATTCTAGGCCTACTAGTTTCCGAGAAAATGAAAATAAACCAAATTATGCCATACTTTTAGCTGAAAATATGTATGTTATTGTGCGATGCACATATTTTTTCTCAAAAACGGTAAGTCTGGCGTGGTTTTGACCATAACAAGATTTGTAGAGGCATTCATTACGAACATTTTAAACCAAAAATCTATATTCTAGGCCTACTAGTTTCCGAGAAAATGAAAATAAACCAAATTATGCCATACTTTTAGCTGAAAATATGTATGTTATTGTGCGATGCACATATTTTTTCTCAAAAACGGTAAGTCTGGCGTGGTTTTGACCATAACAAGATTTGTAGAGGCATTCATTACGAACATTTTGAACCAAAAATCTTAATTCTAGGCCTACTAGTTTCCGAGAAAATGAAAATAAACCAAATTATGCCATACTTTTAGCTGAAAATATGTAAAAATATGTATGTTATTGTGCGATGCACATATTTTTTCTCAAAAACGGTAAGTCTGGCGTGGTTTTGACCATAACAAGATTTGTAGAGGCATTCATTACGAACATTTTAAACCAAAAATCTTAATTCTAGGCCTACTAGTTTCCGAGAAAATGAAAATAAACCAAATTATGCCATACTTTTAGCTGAAAATATGTAAAAATATGTATGTTATTGTGCGATGCACATATTTTTTCTCAAAAACGGTAAGTCTGGCGTGGTTTTGACCATAACAAGATTTGTAGAGGCATTCATTACGAACATTTTAAACCAAAAATCTTAATTCTAGGCCTACTAGTTTCCGAGAAAATGAAAATAAACCAAATTATGCCATACTTTTAGCTGAAAATATGTATGTTATTGTGCGATGCACATATTTTTTCTCAAAAACGGTAAGTCTGGCGTGGTTTTGACCATAACAAGATTTGTAGAGGCATTCATTACGAACATTTTAAACCAAAAATCTTAATTCTAGGCCTACTAGTTTCCGAGAAAATGAAAATAAACCAAATTATGCAATACTTTTAGCTGAAAATATGTAAAAATATGTATGTTATTGTGCGATGCACATATTTTTTCTCAAAAACGGTAAGTCTGGCGTGGTTTTGACCATAACAAGATTTGTAGAGGCATTCATTACGAACATTTTAAACCAAAATCTTAATTCTAGGCCTACTAGTTTCCGAGAAAATGAAAATAAACCAAATTATGCCATACTTTTAGCTGAAAATATGTATGTTATTGTGCGATGCACATATTTTTTCTCAAAAACGGTAAGTCTGGCGTGGTTTTGACCATAACAAGATTTGTAGAGGCATTCATTACGAACATTTTAAACTAAAAATCTTAATTCTAGGCCTACTAGTTTCCGAGAAAATGAAAATAAACCAAATTATGCCATACTTTTAGCTGAAAATATGTATGTTATTGTGCGATGCACATATTTTTTCTCAAAAACGGTAAGTCTGGCGTGGTTTTGACCATAACAAGATTTGTAGAGGCATTCATTACGAACATTTTAAACTAAAAATCTTAATTCTAGGCCTACTAGTTTCCGAGAAAATGAAAATAAACCAAATTATGCAATACTTTTAGCTGAAAATATGTAAAAATATGTATGTTATTGTGCGATGCACATATTTTTTCTCAAAAACGGTAAGTCTGGCGTGGTTTTGACCATAACAAGATTTGTAGAGGCATTCATTACGAACATTTTAAACCAAAAATCTTAATTCTAGGCCTACTAGTTTCCGAGAAAATGAAAATAAACCATATTATGCCATACTTTTAGCTGAAAATATGTATGTTATTGTGCGATGCACATATTTTTTCTCAAAAACGGTAAGTCTGGCGTGGTTTTGACCATAACAAGATTTGTAGAGGCATTCATTACGAACATTTTAAACCAAAAATCTTAATTCTAGGCCTACTAGTTTCCGAGAAAATGAAAATAAACCAAATTATGCCATACTTTTAGCTGAAAATATGTATGTTATTGTGCGATGCACATATTTTTTCTCAAAAACGGTAAGTCTGGCGTGGTTTTGACCATAACAAGATTTGTAGAGGCATTCATTACGAACATTTTAAACTAAAAATCTTAATTCTAGGCCTACTAGTTTCCGAGAAAATGAAAATAAACCAAATTATGCCATACTTTTAGCTGAAAATATGTATGTTATTGTGCGATGCACATATTTTTTCTCAAAAACGGTAAGTCTGGCGTGGTTTTGACCATAACAAGATTTGTAGAGGCATTCATTACGAACATTTTAAACCAAAAATCTTAATTCTAGGCCTACTAGTTTCCGAGAAAATGAAAATAAACCAAATTATGCTGAAAATATGTATGTTATTGTGCGATGCACATATTTTTTCTCAAAAACGGTAAGTCTGGCGTGGTTTTGACCATAACAAGATTTGTAGAGGCATTCATTACGAACATTTTAAACCAAAAATCTTAATTCTAGGCCTACTAGTTTCCGAGAAAATGAAAATAAACCAAATTATGCCATACTTTTAGCTGAAAATATGTAAAAATATGTATGTTATTGTGCGATGCACATATTTTTTCTCAAAAACGGTAAGTCTGGCGTGGTTTTGACCATAACAAGATTTGTAGAGGCATTCATTACGAACATTTTAAACCAAAAATCTTTATACTAGGCCTACTAGTTTCCGAGAAAATGAAAATAAACCAAATTATGCCATACTTTTAGCTGAAAATATGTATGTTATTGTGCGATGCACATATTTTTTCTCAAAAACGGTAAGTCTGGCGTGGTTTCGACCATAACAAGATTTGTAGAGGCATTCATTACGAACATTTTAAACTAAAAATCTTAATTCTAGGCCTACTAGTTTCCGAGAAAATGAAAATAAACCAAATTATGCCATACTTTTAGCTGAAAATATGTATGTTATTGTGCGATGCACATATTTTTTCTCAAAAACGGTAAGTCTGGCGTGGTTTTGACCATAACAAGATTTGTAGAGGCATTCATTACGAACATTTTAAACCAAAAATCTTAATTCTAGGCCTACTAGTTTCCGAGAAAATGAAAATAAACCAAATTATGCCATACTTTTAGCTGAAAATATGTATGTTATTGTGCGATGCACATATTTTTTCTCAAAAACGGTAAGTCTGGCGTGGTTTTGACCATAACAAGATTTGTAGAGGCATTCATTACGAACATTTTAAACCAAAAATCTTTATTCTAGGCCTACTAGTTTCCGAGAAAATGAAAATAAACCAAATTATGCCATACTTTTAGCTGAAAATATGTAAAAATATGTATGTTATTGTGCGATGCACATATTTTTTCTCAAAAACGGTAAGTCTGGCGTGGTTTTGACCATAACAAGATTTGTAGAGGCATTCATTACGAACATTTTAAACCAAAAATCTTAATTCTAGGCCTACTAGTTTCCGAGAAAATGAAAATAAACCAAATTATGCCATACTTTTAGCTGAAAATATGTATGTTATTGTGCGATGCACATATTTTTTCTCAAAAACGGTAAGTCTGGCGTGGTTTTGACCATAACAAGATTTGTAGAGGCATTCATTACGAACATTTTAAACCAAAAATCTTTATTCTAGGCCTACTAGTTTCCGAGAAAATGAAAATAAACCAAATTATGCCATACTTTTAGCTGAAAATATGTATGTTATTGTGCGATGCACATATTTTTTCTCAAAAACGGTAAGTCTGGCGTGGTTTTGACCATAACAAGATTTGTAGAGGCATTCATTACGAACATTTTAAACCAAAAATCTTAATTCTAGGCCTACTAGTTTCCGAGAAAATGAAAATAAACCAAATTATGCCATACTTTTAGCTGAAAATATGTATGTTATTGTGCGATGCACATATTTTTTCTCAAAAACGGTAAGTCTGGCGTGGTTTTGACCATAACAAGATTTGTAGAGGCATTCATTACGAACATTTTAAACCAAAAATCTTAATTCTAGGCCTACTAGTTTCCGAGAAAATGAAAATAAACCAAATTATGCCATACTTTTAGCTGAAAATATGTATGTTATTGTGCGATGCACATATTTTTTCTCAAAAACGGTAAGTCTGGCGTGGTTTTGACCATAACAAGATTTGTAGAGGCATTCATTACGAACATTTTAAACCAAAAATCTTAATTCTAGGCCTACTAGTTTCCGAGAAAATGAAAATAAACCAAATTATGCTGAAAATATGTATGTTATTGTGCGATGCACATATTTTTTCTCAAAAACGGTAAGTCTGGCGTGGTTTTGACCATAACAAGATTTGTAGAGGCATTCATTACGAACATTTTAAACCAAAAATCTTAATTCTAGGCCTACTAGTTTCCGAGAAAATGAAAATAAACCAAATTATGCCATACTTTTAGCTGAAAATATGTAAAAATATGTATGTTATTGTGCGATGCACATATTTTTTCTCAAAAACGGTAAGTCTGGCGTGGTTTTGACCATAACAAGATTTGTAGAGGCATTCATTACGAACATTTTAAACCAAAAATCTTTATACTAGGCCTACTAGTTTCCGAGAAAATGAAAATAAACCAAATTATGCCATACTTTTAGCTGAAAATATGTATGTTATTGTGCGATGCACATATTTTTTCTCAAAAACGGTAAGTCTGGCGTGGTTTCGACCATAACAAGATTTGTAGAGGCATTCATTACGAACATTTTAAACCAAAAATCTTAATTCTAGGCCTACTAGTTTCCGAGAAAATGAAAATAAACCAAATTATGCCATACTTTTAGCTGAAAATATGTATGTTATTGTGCGATGCACATATTTTTTCTCAAAAACGGTAAGTCTGGCGTGGTTTTGACCATAACAAGATTTGTAGAGGCATTCATTACGAACATTTTAAACCAAAAATCTTAATTCTAGGCCTACTAGTTTCCGAGAAAATGAAAATAAACCAAATTATGCCATACTTTTAGCTGAAAATATGTATGTTATTGTGCGATGCACATATTTTTTCTCAAAAACGGTAAGTCTGGCGTGGTTTTGACCATAACAAGATTTGTAGAGGCATTCATTACGAACATTTTAAACCAAAAATCTTTATTCTAGGCCTACTAGTTTCCGAGAAAATGAAAATAAACCAAATTATGCCATACTTTTAGCTGAAAATATGTAAAAATATGTATGTTATTGTGCGATGCACATATTTTTTCTCAAAAACGGTAAGTCTGGCGTGGTTTTGACCATAACAAGATTTGTAGAGGCATTCATTACGAACATTTTAAACCAAAAATCTTAATTCTAGGCCTACTAGTTTCCGAGAAAATGAAAATAAACCAAATTATGCCATACTTTTAGCTGAAAATATGTATGTTATTGTGCGATGCACATATTTTTTCTCAAAAACGGTAAGTCTGGCGTGGTTTTGACCATAACAAGATTTGTAGAGGCATTCATTACGAACATTTTAAACCAAAAATCTTTATTCTAGGCCTACTAGTTTCCGAGAAAATGAAAATAAACCAAATTATGCCATACTTTTAGCTGAAAATATGTATGTTATTGTGCGATGCACATATTTTTTCTCAAAAACGGTAAGTCTGGCGTGGTTTTGACCATAACAAGATTTGTAGAGGCATTCATTACGAACATTTTAAACCAAAAATCTTAATTCTAGGCCTACTAGTTTCCGAGAAAATGAAAATAAACCAAATTATGCCATACTTTTAGCTGAAAATATGTATGTTATTGTGCGATGCACATATTTTTTCTCAAAAACGGTAAGTCTGGCGTGGTTTTGACCATAACAAGATTTGTAGAGGCATTCATTACGAACATTTTAAACCAAAAATCTTAATTCTAGGCCTACTAGTTTCCGAGAAAATGAAAATAAACCAAATTATGCCATACTTTTAGCTGAAAATATGTATGTTATTGTGCGATGCACATATTTTTTCTCAAAAACGGTAAGTCTGGCGTGGTTTTGACCATAACAAGATTTGTAGAGGCATTCATTACGAACATTTTAAACCAAAAATCTTTATTCTAGGCCTACTAGTTTCCGAGAAAATGAAAATAAACCAAATTATGCCATACTTTTAGCTGAAAATATGTATGTTATTGTGCGATGCACATATTTTTTCTCAAAAACGGTAAGTCTGGCGTGGTTTTGACCATAACAAGATTTGTAGAGGCATTCATTACGAACATTTTAAACCAAAAATCTTAATTCTAGGCCTACTAGTTTCCGAGAAAATGAAAATAAACCAAATTATGCCATACTTTTAGCTGAAAATATGTATGTTATTGTGCGATGCACATATTTTTTCTCAAAAACGGTAAGTCTGGCGTGGTTTTGACCATAACAAGATTTGTAGAGGCATTCATTACGAACATTTTAAACCAAAAATCTTTATTCTAGGCCTACTAGTTTCCGAGAAAATGAAAATAAACCAAATTATGCCATACTTTTAGCTGAAAATATGTAAAAATATGTATGTTATTGTGCGATGCACATATTTTTTCTCAAAAACGGTAAGTCTGGCGTGGTTTTGACCATAACAAGATTTGTAGAGGCATTCATTACGAACATTTTAAACCAAAAATCTTAATTCTAGGCCTACTAGTTTCCGAGAAAATGAAAATAAACCAAATTATGCCATACTTTTAGCTGAAAATATGTAAAAATATGTATGTTATTGTGCGATGCACATATTTTTTCTCAAAAACGGTAAGTCTGGTGTGGTTTTGACCATAACAAGATTTGTAGAGGCATTCATTACGAACATTTTAAACCAAAAATCTTAATTCTAGGCCTACTAGTTTCCGAGAAAATGAAAATAAACCAAATTATGCCATACTTTTAGCTGAAAATATGTATGTTATTGTGCGATGCACATATTTTTTCTCAAAAACGGTAAGTCTGGCGTGGTTTTGACCATAACAAGATTTGTAGAGGCATTAATTACGAACATTTTAAACCAAAAATCTTAATTCTAGGCCTACTAGTTTCCGAGAAAATGAAAATAAACCAAATTATGCCATACTTTTAGCTGAAAATATGTATGTTATTGTGCGATGCACATATTTTTTCTCAAAAACGGTAAGTCTGGCGTGGTTTTGACCATAACAAGATTTGTAGAGGCATTCATTACGAACATTTTAAACTAAAAATCTTAATTCTAGGCCTACTAGTTTCCGAGAAAATGAAAATAAACCAAATTATGCAATACTTTTAGCTGAAAATATGTAAAAATATGTATGTTATTGTGCGATGCACATATTTTTTCTCAAAAACGGTATGTCTGGCGTGGTTTTGACCATAACAAGATTTGTAGAGGCATTCATTACGAACATTTTAAACCAAAAATCTTAATTCTAGGCCTACTAGTTTCCGAGAAAATGAAAATAAACCAAATTATGCCATACTTTTAGCTGAAAATATGTAAAAATATGTATGTTATTGTGCGATGCACATATTTTTTCTCAAAAACGGTATGTCTGGCGTGGTTTTGACCATAACAAGATTTGTAGAGGCATTCATTACGAACATTTTAAACCAAAAATCTTAATTCTAGGCCTACTAGTTTCCGAGAAAATGAAAATAAACCAAATTATGCCATACTTTTAGCTGAAAATATGTATGTTATTGTGCGATGCACATATTTTTTCTCAAAAACGGTAAGTCTGGCGTGGTTTTGACCATAACAAGATTTGTAGAGGCATTCATTACGAACATTTTAAACCAAAAATCTTTATTCTAGGCCTACTAGTTTCCGAGAAAATGAAAATAAACCAAATTATGCCATACTTTTAGCTGAAAATATGTAAAAATATGTATGTTATTGTGCGATGCACATATTTTTTCTCAAAAACGGTAAGTCTGGCGTGGTTTTGACCATAACAAGATTTGTAGAGGCATTCATTACGAACATTTTAAACTAAAAATCTTAATTCTAGGCCTACTAGTTTCCGAGAAAATGAAAATAAACCAAATTATGCAATACTTTTAGCTAAAAATATGTAAAAATATGTATGTTATTGTGCGATGCACATATTTTTTCTCAAAAACGGTATGTCTGGCGTGGTTTTGACCATAACAAGATTTGTAGAGGCATTCATTACGAACATTTTAAACCAAAAATCTTAATTCTAGGCCTACTAGTTTCCGAGAAAATGAAAATAAACCAAATTATGCCATACTTTTAGCTGAAAATATGTAAAAATATGTATGTTATTGTGCGATGCACATATTTTTTCTCAAAAACGGTATGTCTGGCGTGGTTTTGACCATAACAAGATTTGTAGAGGCATTCATTACGAACATTTTAAACCAAAAATCTTAATTCTAGGCCTACTAGTTTCCGAGAAAATGAAAATAAACCAAATTATGCCATACTTTTAGCTGAAAATATGTATGTTATTGTGCGATGCACATATTTTTTCTCAAAAACGGTAAGTCTGGCGTGGTTTTGACCATAACAAGATTTGTAGAGGCATTCATTACGAACATTTTAAACCAAAAATCTTAATTCTAGGCCTACTAGTTTCCGAGAAAATGAAAATAAACCAAATTATGCCATACTTTTAGCTGAAAATATGTATGTTATTGTGCGATGCACATATTTTTTCTCAAAAACGGTAAGTCTGGCGTGGTTTTGACCATAACAAGATTTGTAGAGGCATTCATTACGAACATTTTAAACCAAAAATCTTAATTCTAGGCCTACTAGTTTCCGAGAAAATGAAAATAAACCAAATTATGCCATACTTTTAGCTGAAAATATGTATGTTATTGTGCGATGCACATATTTTTTCTCAAAAACGGTAAGTCTGGCGTGGTTTTGACCATAACAAGATTTGTAGAGGCATTCATTACGAACATTTTAAACTAAAAATCTTAATTCTAGGCCTACTAGTTTCCGAGAAAATGAAAATAAACCAAATTATGCAATACTTTTAGCTGAAAATATGTAAAAATATGTATGTTATTGTGCGATGCACATATTTTTTCTCAAAAACGGTAAGTCTGGCGTGGTTTTGACCATAACAAGATTTGTAGAGGCATTCATTACGAACATTTTAAACCAAAAATCTTTATTCTAGGCCTACTAGTTTCCGAGAAAATGAAAATAAACCAAATTATGCCATACTTTTAGCTGAAAATATGTATGTTATTGTGCGATGCACATATTTTTTCTCAAAAACGGTAAGTCTGGCGTGGTTTTGACCATAACAAGATTTGTAGAGGCATTCATTACGAACATTTTAAACCAAAAATCTTAATTCTAGGCCTACTAGTTTCCGAGAAAATGAAAATAAACCAAATTATGCCATACTTTTAGCTGAAAATATGTATGTTATTGTGCGATGCACATATTTTTTCTCAAAAACGGTAAGTCTGGCGTGGTTTTGACCATAACAAGATTTGTAGAGGCATTCATTACGAACATTTTAAACTAAAAATCTTAATTCTAGGCCTACTAGTTTCCGAGAAAATGAAAATAAACCAAATTATGCAATACTTTTAGCTGAAAATATGTAAAAATATGTATGTTATTGTGCGATGCACATATTTTTTCTCAAAAACGGTAAGTCTGGCGTGGTTTTGACCATAACAAGATTTGTAGAGGCATTCATTACGAACATTTTAAACCAAAAATCTTTATTCTAGGCCTACTAGTTTCCGAGAAAATGAAAATAAACCAAATTATGCCATACTTTTAGCTGAAAATATGTATGTTATTGTGCGATGCACATATTTTTTCTCAAAAACGGTAAGTCTGGCGTGGTTTTGACCATAACAAGATTTGTAGAGGCATTCATTACGAACATTTTAAACCAAAAATCTTAATTCTAGGCCTACTAGTTTCCGAGAAAATGAAAATAAACCAAATTATGCCATACTTTTAGCTGAAAATATGTAAAAATATGTATGTTATTGTGCGATGCACATATTTTTTCTCAAAAACGGTAAGTCTGGCGTGGTTTTGACCATAACAAGATTTGTAGAGGCATTCATTACGAACATTTTAAACCAAAAATCTTAATTCTAGGCCTACTAGTTTCCGAGAAAATGAAAATAAACCAAATTATGCAATACTTTTAGCTGAAAATATGTAAAAATATGTATGTTATTGTGCGATGCACATATTTTTTCTCAAAAACGGTAAGTCTGGCGTGGTTTTGACCATAACAAGATTTGTAGAGGCATTCATTACGAACATTTTAAACCAAAAATCTTAATTCTAGGCCTACTAGTTTCCGAGAAAATGAAAATAAACCAAATTATGCCATACTTTTAGCTGAAAATATGTATGTTATTGTGCGATGCACATATTTTTTCTCAAAAACGGTAAGTCTGGCGTGGTTTTGACCATTACAAGATTTGTAGAGGCATTCATTACGAACATTTTAAACCAAAAATCTTAATTCTAGGCCTACTAGTTTCCGAGAAAATGAAAATAAACCAAATTATGCAATACTTTTAGCTGAAAATATGTAAAAATATGTATGTTATTGTGCGATGCACATATTTTTTCTCAAAAACGGTAAGTCTGGCGTGGTTTTGACCATAACAAGATTTGTAGAGGCATTCATTACGAAGATTTTAAACCAAAAATCTTAATTCTAGGCCTACTAGTTTCCGAGAAAATGAAAATAAACCATATTATGCCATACTTTTAGCTGAAAATATGTATGTTATTGTGCGATGCACATATTTTTTCTCAAAAACGGTAAGTCTGGCGTGGTTTTGACCATAACAAGATTTGTAGAGGCATTCATTACGAACATTTTAAACCAAAAATCTTTATTCTAGGCCTACTAGTTTCCGAGAAAATGAAAATAAACCAAATTATGCCATACTTTTAGCTGAAAATATGTATGTTATTGTGCGATGCACATATTTTTTCTCAAAAACGGTAAGTCTGGCGTGGTTTTGACCATAACAAGATTTGTAGAGGCATTCATTACGAACATTTTAAACTAAAAATCTTAATTCTAGGCCTACTAGTTTCCGAGAAAATGAAAATAAACCAAATTATGCCATACTTTTAGCTGAAAATATGTATGTTATTGTGCGATGCACATATTTTTTCTCAAAAACGGTAAGTCTGGCGTGGTTTTGACCATAACAAGATTTGTAGAGGCATTCATTACGAACATTTTAAACTAAAAATCTTAATTCTAGGCCTACTAGTTTCCGAGAAAATGAAAATAAACCAAATTATGCAATACTTTTAGCTGAAAATATGTAAAAATATGTATGTTATTGTGCGATGCACATATTTTTTCTCAAAAACGGTAAGTCTGGCGTGGTTTTGACCATAACAAGATTTGTAGAGGCATTCATTACGAACATTTTGAACCAAAAATCTTAATTCTAGGCCTACTAGTTTCCGAGAAAATGAAAATAAACCAAATTATGCCATACTTTTAGCTGAAAATATGTATGTTATTGTGCGATGCACATATTTTTTCTCAAAAACGGTAAGTCTGGCGTGGTTTTGACCATAACAAGATTTGTAGAGGCATTCATTACGAACATTTTAAACCAAAAATCTTTATTCTAGGCCTACTAGTTTCCGAGAAAATGAAAATAAACCAAATTATGCCATACTTTTAGCTGAAAATATGTATGTTATTGTGCGATGCACATATTTTTTCTCAAAAACGGTAAGTCTGGCGTGGTTTTGACCATAACAAGATTTGTAGAGGCATTCATTACGAACATTTTAAACCAAAAATCTTAATTCTAGGCCTACTAGTTTCCGAGAAAATGAAAATAAACCAAATTATGCAATACTTTTAGCTGAAAATATGTAAAAATATGTATGTTATTGTGCGATGCACATATTTTTTCTCAAAAACGGTAAGTCTGGCGTGGTTTTGACCATAACAAGATTTGTAGAGGCATTCATTACGAACATTTTAAACCAAAAATCTTAATTCTAGGCCTACTAGTTTCCGAGAAAATGAAAATAAACCAAATTATGCCATACTTTTAGCTGAAAATATGTATGTTATTGTGCGATGCACATATTTTTTCTCAAAAACGGTAAGTCTGGCGTGGTTTTGACCATAACAAGATTTGTAGAGGCATTCATTACGAACATTTTAAACCAAAAATCTTAATTCTAGGCCTACTAGTTTCCGAGAAAATGAAAATAAACCAAATTATGCCATACTTTTAGCTGAAAATATGTATGTTATTGTGCGATGCACATATTTTTTCTCAAAAACGGTAAGTCTGGCGTGGTTTTGACCATAACAAGATTTGTAGAGGCATTCATTACGAACATTTTAAACCAAAAATCTTAATTCTAGGCCTACTAGTTTCCGAGAAAATGAAAATAAACCAAATTATGCCATACTTTTAGCTGAAAATATGTAAAAATATGTATGTTATTGTGCGATGCACATATTTTTTCTCAAAAACGGTAAGTCTGGCGTGGTTTTGACCATAACAAGATTTGTAGAGGCATTCATTACGAACATTTTAAACTAAAAATCTTAATTCTAGGCCTACTAGTTTCCGAGAAAATGAAAATAAACCAAATTATGCCATACTTTTAGCTGAAAATATGTATGTTATTGTGCGATGCACATATTTTTTCTCAAAAACGGTAAGTCTGGCGTGGTTTTGACCATAACAAGATTTGTAGAGGCATTCATTACGAACATTTTAAACCAAAAATCTTTATTCTAGGCCTACTAGTTTCCGAGAAAATGAAAATAAACCAAATTATGCCATACTTTTAGCTGAAAATATGTATGTTATTGTGCGATGCACATATTTTTTCTCAAAAACGGTAAGTCTGGCGTGGTTTTGACCATAACAAGATTTGTAGAGGCATTCATTACGAACATTTTAAACTAAAAATCTTAATTCTAGGCCTACTAGTTTCCGAGAAAATGAAAATAAACCAAATTATGCCATACTTTTAGCTGAAAATATGTAAAAATATGTATGTTATTGTGCGATGCACATATTTTTTCTCAAAAACGGTAAGTCTGGCGTGGTTTTGACCATAACAAGATTTGTAGAGGCATTCATTACGAACATTTTAAACCAAAAATCTTAATTCTAGGCCTACTAGTTTCCGAGAAAATGAAAATAAACCAAATTATGCAATACTTTTAGCTGAAAATATGTAAAAATATGTATGTTATTGTGCGATGCACATATTTTTTCTCAAAAACGGTAAGTCTGGCGTGGTTTTGACCATAACAAGATTTGTAGAGGCATTCATTACGAACATTTTAAACCAAAAATCTTAATTCTAGGCCTACTAGTTTCCGAGAAAATGAAAATAAACCAAATTATGCCATACTTTTAGCTGAAAATATGTATGTTATTGTGCGATGCACATATTTTTTCTCAAAAACGGTAAGTCTGGCGTGGTTTTGACCATAACAAGATTTGTAGAGGCATTCATTACGAACATTTTAAACCAAAAATCTTAATTCTAGGCCTACTAGTTTCCGAGAAAATGAAAATAAACCAAATTATGCCATACTTTTAGCTGAAAATATGTATGTTATTGTGCGATGCACATATTTTTTCTCAAAAACGGTAAGTCTGGCGTGGTTTTGACCATAACAAGATTTGTAGAGGCATTCATTACGAACATTTTAAACCAAAAATCTTAATTCTAGGCCTACTAGTTTCCGAGAAAATGAAAATAAACCAAATTATGCCATACTTTTAGCTGAAAATATGTAAAAATATGTATGTTATTGTGCGATGCACATATTTTTTCTCAAAAACGGTAAGTCTGGCGTGGTTTTGACCATAACAAGATTTGTAGAGGCATTCATTACGAACATTTTAAACTAAAAATCTTAATTCTAGGCCTACTAGTTTCCGAGAAAATGAAAATAAACCAAATTATGCCATACTTTTAGCTGAAAATATGTAAAAATATGTATGTTATTGTGCGATGCACATATTTTTTCTCAAAAACGGTAAGTCTGGCGTGGTTTTGACCATAACAAGATTTGTAGAGGCATTCATTACGAACATTTTAAACCAAAAATCTTAATTCTAGGCCTACTAGTTTCCGAGAAAATGAAAATAAACCAAATTATGCCATACTTTTAGCTGAAAATATGTATGTTATTGTGCGATGCACATATTTTTTCTCAAAAACGGTAAGTCTGGCGTGGTTTTGACCATAACAAGATTTGTAGAGGCATTCATTACGAACATTTTAAACCAAAAATCTTAATTCTAGGCCTACTAGTTTCCGAGAAAATGAAAATAAACCAAATTATGCCATACTTTTAGCTGAAAATATGTATGTTATTGTGCGATGCACATATTTTTTCTCAAAAACGGTAAGTCTGGCGTGGTTTTGACCATAACAAGATTTGTAGAGGCATTCATTACGAACATTTTAAACCAAAAATCTTAATTCTAGGCCTACTAGTTTCCGAGAAAATGAAAATAAACCAAATTATGCCATACTTTTAGCTGAAAATATGTATGTTATTGTGCGATGCACATATTTTTTCTCAAAAACGGTAAGTCTGGCGTGGTTTTGACCATAACAAGATTTGTAGAGGCATTCATTACGAACATTTTAAACCAAAAATCTTAATTCTAGGCCTACTAGTTTCCGAGAAAATGAAAATAAACCAAATTATGCCATACTTTTAGCTGAAAATATGTATGTTATTGTGCGATGCACATATTTTTTCTCAAAAACGGTAAGTCTGGCGTGGTTTTGACCATAACAAGATTTGTAGAGGCATTCATTACGAACATTTTAAACCAAAAATCTTAATTCTAGGCCTACTAGTTTCCGAGAAAATGAAAATAAACCAAATTATGCCATACTTTTAGCTGAAAATATGTATGTTATTGTGCGATGCACATATTTTTTCTCAAAAACGGTAAGTCTGGCGTGGTTTTGACCATAACAAGATTTGTAGAGGCATTCATTACGAACATTTTAAACCAAAAATCTTTATTCTAGGCCTACTAGTTTCCGAGAAAATGAAAATAAACCAAATTATGCCATACTTTTAGCTGAAAATATGTAAAAATATGTATGTTATTGTGCGATGCACATATTTTTTCTCAAAAACGGTAAGTCTGGCGTGGTTTTGACCATAACAAGATTTGTAGAGGCATTCATTACGAACATTTTAAACCAAAAATCTTAATTCTAGGCCTACTAGTTTCCGAGAAAATGAAAATAAACCAAATTATGCCATACTTTTAGCTGAAAATATGTATGTTATTTTGCGATGCACATATTTTTTCTCAAAAACGGTAAGTCTGGCGTGGTTTTGACCATAACAAGATTTGTAGAGGCATTCATTACGAACATTTTAAACCAAAAATCTTTATTCTAGGCCTACTAGTTTCCGAGAAAATGAAAATAAACCAAATTATGCCATACTTTTAGCTGAAAATATGTATGTTATTGTGCGATGCACATATTTTTTCTCAAAAACGGTAAGTCTGGCGTGGTTTTGACCATAACAAGATTTGTAGAGGCATTCATTACGAACATTTTAAACCAAAAATCTTAATTCTAGGCCTACTAGTTTCCGAGAAAATGAAAATAAACCAAATTATGCCATACTTTTAGCTGAAAATATGTATGTTATTGTGCGATGCACATATTTTTTCTCAAAAACGGTAAGTCTGGCGTGGTTTTGACCATAACAAGATTTGTAGAGGCATTCATTACGAACATTTTAAACCAAAAATCTTAATTCTAGGCCTACTAGTTTCCGAGAAAATGAAAATAAACCAAATTATGCCATACTTTTAGCTGAAAATATGTATGTTATTGTGCGATGCACATATTTTTTCTCAAAAACGGTAAGTCTGGCGTGGTTTTGACCATAACAAGATTTGTAGAGGCATTCATTACGAACATTTTAAACCAAAAATCTTTATTCTAGGCCTACTAGTTTCCGAGAAAATGAAAATAAACCAAATTATGCCATACTTTTAGCTGAAAATATGTATGTTATTGTGCGATGCACATATTTTTTCTCAAAAACGGTAAGTCTGGCGTGGTTTTGACCATAACAAGATTTGTAGAGGCATTCATTACGAACATTTTAAACCAAAAATCTTAATTCTAGGCCTACTAGTTTCCGAGAAAATGAAAATAAACCAAATTATGCCATACTTTTAGCTGAAAATATGTATGTTATTGTGCGATGCACATATTTTTTCTCAAAAACGGTAAGTCTGGCGTGGTTTTGACCATAACAAGATTTGTAGAGGCATTCATTACGAACATTTTAAACCAAAAATCTTTATTCTAGGCCTACTAGTTTCCGAGAAAATGAAAATAAACCAAATTATGCCATACTTTTAGCTGAAAATATGTAAAAATATGTATGTTATTGTGCGATGCACATATTTTTTCTCAAAAACGGTAAGTCTGGCGTGGTTTTGACCATAACAAGATTTGTAGAGGCATTCATTACGAACATTTTAAACCAAAAATCTTAATTCTAGGCCTACTAGTTTCCGAGAAAATGAAAATAAACCAAATTATGCCATACTTTTAGCTGAAAATATGTAAAAATATGTATGTTATTGTGCGATGCACATATTTTTTCTCAAAAACGGTAAGTCTGGTGTGGTTTTGACCATAACAAGATTTGTAGAGGCATTCATTACGAACATTTTAAACCAAAAATCTTAATTCTAGGCCTACTAGTTTCCGAGAAAATGAAAATAAACCAAATTATGCCATACTTTTAGCTGAAAATATGTATGTTATTGTGCGATGCACATATTTTTTCTCAAAAACGGTAAGTCTGGCGTGGTTTTGACCATAACAAGATTTGTAGAGGCATTCATTACGAACATTTTAAACCAAAAATCTTAATTCTAGGCCTACTAGTTTCCGAGAAAATGAAAATAAACCAAATTATGCCATACTTTTAGCTGAAAATATGTATGTTATTGTGCGATGCACATATTTTTTCTCAAAAACGGTAAGTCTGGCGTGGTTTTGACCATAACAAGATTTGTAGAGGCATTCATTACGAACATTTTAAACCAAAAATCTTTATTCTAGGCCTACTAGTTTCCGAGAAAATGAAAATAAACCAAATTATGCCATACTTTTAGCTGAAAATATGTATGTTATTGTGCGATGCACATATTTTTTCTCAAAAACGGTAAGTCTGGCGTGGTTTTGACCATAACAAGATTTGTAGAGGCATTCATTACGAACATTTTAAACCAAAAATCTTAATTCTAGGCCTACTAGTTTCCGAGAAAATGAAAATAAACCAAATTATGCCATACTTTTAGCTGAAAATATGTAAAAATATGTATGTTATTGTGCGATGCACATATTTTTTCTCAAAAACGGTAAGTCTGGCGTGGTTTTGACCATAACAAGATTTGTAGAGGCATTCATTACGAACATTTTAAACCAAAAATCTTTATTCTAGGCCTACTAGTTTCCGAGAAAATGAAAATAAACCAAATTATGCCATACTTTTAGCTGAAAATATGTAAAAATATGTATGTTATTGTGCGATGCACATATTTTTTCTCAAAAACGGTAAGTCTGGCGTGGTTTTGACCATAACAAGATTTGTAGAGGCATTCATTACGAACATTTTAAACCAAAAATCTTAATTCTAGGCCTACTAGTTTCCGAGAAAATGAAAATAAACCAAATTATGCCATACTTTTAGCTGAAAATATGTATGTTATTGTGCGATGCACATATTTTTTCTCAAAAACGGTAAGTCTGGCGTGTTTTTGACCATAACAAGATTTGTAGAGGCATTCATTACGAACATTTTAAACCAAAAATCTTAATTCTAGGCCTACTAGTTTCCGAGAAAATGAAAATAAACCAAATTATGCCATACTTTTAGCTGAAAATATGTATGTTATTGTGCGATGCACATATTTTTTCTCAAAAACGGTAAGTCTGGCGTGGTTTTGACCATAACAAGATTTGTAGAGGCATTCATTACGAACATTTTAAACCAAAAATCTTAATTCTAGGCCTACTAGTTTCCGAGAAAATGAAAATAAACCAAATTATGCAATACTTTTAGCTGAAAATATGTAAAAATATGTATGTTATTGTGCGATGCACATATTTTTTCTCAAAAACGGTAAGTCTGGCGTGGTTTTGACCATAACAAGATTTGTAGAGGCATTCATTACGAACATTTTAAACCAAAAATCTTAATTCTAGGCCTACTAGTTTCCGAGAAAATGAAAATAAACCAAATTATGCCATACTTTTAGCTGAAAATATGTATGTTATTGTGCGATGCACATATTTTTTCTCAAAAACGGTAAGTCTGGCGTGGTTTTGACCATAACAAGATTTGTAGAGGCATTCATTACGAACATTTTAAACCAAAAATCTTAATTCTAGGCCTACTAGTTTCCGAGAAAATGAAAATAAACCAAATTATGCCATACTTTTAGCTGAAAATATGTAAAAATATGTATGTTATTGTGCGATGCACATATTTTTTCTCAAAAACGGTAAGTCTGGCGTGGTTTTGACCATAACAAGATTTGTAGAGGCATTCATTACGAACATTTTAAACCAAAAATCTTAATTCTAGGCCTACTAGTTTCCGAGAAAATGAAAATAAACCAAATTATGCCATACTTTTAGCTGAAAATATGTATGTTATTGTGCGATGCACATATTTTTTCTCAAAAACGGTAAGTCTGGCGTGGTTTTGACCATAACAAGATTTGTAGAGGCATTCATTACGAACATTTTAAACCAAAAATCTTAATTCTAGGCCTACTAGTTTCCGAGAAAATGAAAATAAACCAAATTATGCCATACTTTTAGCTGAAAATATGTATGTTATTGTGCGATGCACATATTTTTTCTCAAAAACGGTAAGTCTGGCGTGGTTTTGACCATAACAAGATTTGTAGAGGCATTCATTACGAACATTTTAAACCAAAAATCTTAATTCTAGGCCTACTAGTTTCCGAGAAAATGAAAATAAACCAAATTATGCAATACTTTTAGCTGAAAATATGTAAAAATATGTATGTTATTGTGCGATGCACATATTTTTTCTCAAAAACGGTAAGTCTGGCGTGGTTTTGACCATAACAAGATTTGTAGAGGCATTCATTACGAACATTTTAAACCAAAAATCTTAATTCTAGGCCTACTAGTTTCCGAGAAAATGAAAATAAACCAAATTATGCCATACTTTTAGCTGAAAATATGTATGTTATTGTGCGATGCACATATTTTTTCTCAAAAACGGTAAGTCTGGCGTGGTTTTGACCATAACAAGATTTGTAGAGGCATTCATTACGAACATTTTAAACCAAAAATCTTAATTCTAGGCCTACTAGTTTCCGAGAAAATGAAAATAAACCAAATTATGCAATACTTTTAGCTGAAAATATGTAAAAATATGTATGTTATTGTGCGATGCACATATTTTTTCTCAAAACGGTAAGTCTGGCGTGGTTTTGACCATAACAAGATTTGTAGAGGCATTCATTACGAACATTTTAAACCAAAAATCTTTATTCTAGGCCTACTAGTTTCCGAGAAAATGAAAATAAACCAAATTATGCCATACTTTTAGCTGAAAATATGTATGTTATTGTGCGATGCACATATTTTTTCTCAAAAACGGTAAGTCTGGCGTGGTTTTGACCATAACAAGATTTGTAGAGGCATTCATTACGAACATTTTAAACCAAAAATCTTTATTCTAGGCCTACTAGTTCCGAGAAAATGAAAATAAACCAAATTATGCCATACTTTTAGCTGAAAATATGTATGTTATTGTGCGATGCACATATTTTTTCTCAAAAACGGTAAGTCTGGCGTGGTTTTGACCATAACAAGATTTGTAGAGGCATTCATTACGAACATTTTAAACCAAAAATCTTTATTCTAGGCCTACTAGTTTCCGAGAAATGAAAATAAACCAAATTATGCCATACTTTTAGCTGAAAATATGTATGTTATTGTGCGATGCACATATTTTTTCTCAAAAACGGTAAGTCTGGCGTGGTTTTGACCATAACAAGATTTGTAGAGGCATTCATTACGAACATTTTAAACAAAAATCTTAATTCTAGGCCTACTAGTTTCCGAGAAAATGAAAATAAACCAAATTATGCCATACTTTTAGCTGAAAATATGTATGTTATTGTGCGATGCACATATTTTTCTCAAAAACGGTAAGTCTGGCGTGGTTTTGACCATAACAAGATTTTGTAGAGGCATCATTACGAACATTTTAAACCAAAAATCTTAATTCTAGGCCTACTAGTTTCCGAGAAAATGAAAATAAACCAAATTATGCAATACTTTTAGCTGAAAATATGTAAAAATATGTATGTTATTGTGCGATGCACATATTTTTTCTCAAAAACGGTAAGTCTGGCGTGGTTTTGACCATAACAAGATTTGTAGAGGCATTCATTACGAACATTTTAAACCAAAAATCTTAATTCTAGGCCTACTAGTTTCCGAGAAAATGAAAATAAACCAAATTATGCCATACTTTTAGCTGAAAATATGTATGTTATTGTGCGATGCACATATTTTTTCTCAAAAACGGTAAGTCTGGCGTGGTTTTGACCATAACAAGATTTGTAGAGGCATTCATTACGAACATTTTAAACCAAAAATCTTAATTCTAGGCCTACTAGTTTCCGAGAAAATGAAAATAAACCAAATTATGCCATACTTTTAGCTGAAAAATATGTATGTTATTGTGCGATGCACATATTTTTTCTCAAAAACGGTAAGTCTGGCGTGGTTTTGACCATAACAAGATTTGTAGAGGCATTCATTACGAACATTTTAAACCAAAAATCTTAATTCTAGGCCTACTAGTTTCCGAGAAAATGAAAATAAACCAAATTATGCCATACTTTTAGCTGAAAATATGTATGTTATTGTGCGATGCACATATTTTTTCTCAAAAACGGTAAGTCTGGCGTGGTTTTGACCATAACAAGATTTGTAGAGGCATTCATTACGAACATTTTTAAACTAAAAATCTTAATTCTAGGCCTACTAGTTCCGAGAAAATGAAAATAAACCAAATTATGCCATACTTTTAGCTGAAAATATGTAAAAATATGTATGTTATTGTGCGATGCACATATTTTTTCTCAAAAACGGTAAGTCTGGCGTGGTTTTGACCATAACAAGATTTGTAGAGGCATTCATTACGAACATTTTAAACCAAAAATCTTAATTCTAGGCCTACTAGTTTCCGAGAAAATGAAAATAAACCAAATTATGCCATACTTTTAGCTGAAAATATGTATGTTATTGTGCGATGCACATATTTTTTCTCAAAAACGGTAAGTCTGGCGTGGTTTTGACCATAACAAGATTTGTAGAGGCATTCATTACGAACATTTTAAACCAAAAATCTTTATTCTAGGCCTACTAGTTTCCGAGAAAATGAAAATAAACCAAATTATGCCATACTTTTAGCTGAAAATATGTAAAAATATGTATGTTATTGTGCGATGCACATATTTTTTCTCAAAAACGGTAAGTCTGGCGTGGTTTTGACCATAACAAGATTTGTAGCGGCATTCATTACGAACATTTTAAACCAAAAACCTTAATTCTAGGCCTACTAGTTCCGAGAAAATGAAAATAAACCAAATTATGCCATACTTTTAGCTGAAAATATGTATGTTATTGTGCGATGCACATATTTTTTCTCAAAAACGGTAAGTCTGGCGTGGTTTTGACCATAACAAGATTTGTAGAGGCTTCATTACGAACATTTTAAACCAAAAATCTTAATTCTAGGCCTACTAGTTTCCGAGAAAATGAAAATAAACCAAATTATGCAATACTTTTAGCTGAAAATATGTAAAATATGTATGTTATTGTGCGATGCACATATTTTTCTCAAAACGGTAAGTCTGGCGTGGTTTTGACCATAACAAGATTTGTAGAGGCATTCATTACGAACATTTTAAACCAAAAATCTTAATTCTAGGCCTACTAGTTTCCGAGAAAATGAAAATAAACCAAATTATGCCATACTTTTAGCTGAAAATATGTATGTTATTGTGCGATGCACATATTTTTTCTCAAAAACGGTAAGTCTGGCGTGGTTTTGACCATAACAAGATTTGTAGAGGCATTCATTACGAACATTTTAAACCAAAAATCTTAATTCTAGGCCTACTAGTTTCCGAGAAATGAAAATAAACCAAATTATGCCATACTTTTAGCTGAAAATATGTATGTTATTGTGCGATGCACATATTTTTTCTCAAAAACGGTAAGTCTGGCGTGGTTTTGACCATACAAGATTTGTAGAGGCATTCATTACGAACATTTTAAACCAAAATATCTTTATTCTAGGCCTACTAGTTTCCGAGAAAATTAAAATAAACCAAATTATGCCATACTTTTAGCTGAAAATATGTATGTTATTGTGCGATGCACATATTTTTTCTCAAAACGGTAAGTCTGGCGTGGTTTTGACCATAACAAGATTTGTAGAGGCATTCATTACGAACATTTTAAACCAAAATCTTAATTCTAGGCCTACTAGTTTCCGAGGAAAATGAAATAAACCAAATTATGCCATACTTTTAGCTGAAAATATGTATGTTATTGTGCGATGCACATATTTTTTCTCAAAAACGGTAAGTCTGGCGTGGTTTTGACCATAACAAGATTTGTAGAGGCATTCATTACGAACATTTTAAACCAAAAATCTTAATTCTAGGCCTACTAGTTTCCGAGAAAATGAAAATAAACCAAATTATGCCATACTTTTAGCTGAAAATATGTAAAAATATGTATGTTATTGTGCGATGCACATATTTTTTCTCAAAAACGGTAGTCTGGCGTGGTTTTGGACCATAACAAGATTTGTAGAGGCATTCATTACGAACATTTTAAACCAAAAGTCTTAATTCTAGGCCTACTAGTTTCCGAGAAAATGAAAATAAACCAAATTATGCCATACTTTTAGCTGAAAATATGTATGTTATTGTGCGATGCAACATATTTTTCTCAAAAACGGTAAGTCTGGCGTGGTTTTGACCATAACAAGATTTGTAGAGGCATTCATTACGAACATTTTAAACCAAAAATCTTAATTCTAGGCCTACTAGTTCCGAGAAAATGAAAATAAACCAAATTATGCCATACTTTTAGCTGAAAATATGTAAAAATATGTATGTTATTGTGCGATGCACATATTTTTTCTCAAAACGGTAAGTCTGGCGTGGTTTTGACCATAACAAGATTTGTAGAGGCATTCATTACGAACATTTTAAACCAAAAATCTTAATTCTAGGCCTACTAGTTTCCGAGGAAAAAGAAAATAAACCAAATTATGCCATACTTTTAGCTGAAAATATGTAAAAATATGTATGTTATTGTGCGATGCACATATTTTTTCTCAAAAACGGTAAGTCCTGGCGTGGTTTTGACCATAACAAGATTTGTAGAGGCATTCATTACGAACATTTTAAACCAAAAATCTAATTCTAGGCCTACTAGTTTCCGAGAAAATGAAAATAAACCAAATTATGCCATACTTTTAGCTGAAAATATGTATGTTATTGTGCGATGCACATATTTTTTCTCAAAAACGGTAAGTCTGGCGTGGTTTTGACCATAACAAGATTGTAGAGGCATTCATTACGAACATTTTAAACCAAAAATCTTAATTCTAGGCCTACTAGTTTCCGAGAAAATGAAAATAAACCAAATTATGCCATACTTTTAGCTGAAAATATGTATGTTATTGTGCGATGCACATATTTTTTCTCAAAAACGGTAAGTCTGGCGTGGTTTTGACCATAACAAGATTTGTAGAGGCATTCATTACGAACATTTTAAACCAAAAATCTTAATTCTAGGCCTACTAGTTTCCGAGAAAATGAAAATAAACCAAATTATGCCATACTTTTAGCTGAAAATATGTATGTTATTGTGCGATGCACATATTTTTTCTCAAAAACGGTAAGTCTGGCGTGGTTTTGACCATAACAAGATTTGTAGAGGCATTCATTACGACATTTTAAACCAAAAATCTTAATTCTAGGCCTACTAGTTTCCGAGAAAATGAAAATAAACCAAATTATGCCATACTTTTAGCTGAAAATATGTAAAAATATGTATGTTATTGTGCGATGCACATATTTTTTCTCAAAAACGGTAAGTCTGGCGTGGTTTTGACCATAACAAGATTTGTAGAGGCATTCATTACGAACATTTTAAACCAAAAATCTTAATTCTAGGCCTACTAGTTCCGAGAAAATGAAAATAAACCAAATTATGCCATACTTTTAGCTGAAAATATGTATGTTATTGTGCGATGCACATATTTTTTCTCAAAAACGGTAAGTCTGGCGTGGTTTTGACCATAACAAGATTTGTAGAGGCATTCATTACGAACATTTTAAACCAAAAATCTTAATTCTAGGCCTACTAGTTTCCGAGAAAATGAAAATAAACCAAATTATGCCATACTTTTAGCTGAAAATATGTAAAAATATGTATGTTATTGTGCGATGCACATATTTTTTCTCAAAAACGGTAAGTCTGGCGTGGTTTTGACCATAACAAGATTTGTAGAGGCATTCATTACGAACATTTTAAACCAAAAATCTTAATTCTAGGCCTACTAGTTCCGAGAAAATGAAAATAAACCAAATTATGCCATACTTTTAGCTGAAAATATGTAA